>JASXSY010003013.1:0-111294 GCA_034509805.1 Sipha maydis | reverse complement strand
CACATAACGCGTATCATTTCTTTTTTTGTAATAAACCTGCTAACTTAACTTTGTTAATTCAAATAACCAGAGTTATTTTGTTGGTTATTTGCGATCACTAACGGTGGAAATTTGTGCGCCCCAGACGATTATTATTATTATTATTATTACTACTACTATTGTGACACTGCATATACGTTATTTTTTTTTATACATAATGTTTGTGAGATAAATATAACGTATTTTCTATTTTGAACCGGCCACCTCACCGAGGACAACAGTGACCGTGACAAATCATAGTTTTTATTATATACAGGCATTTATATTATTATACCTAATTCTCACCTGTGCGTGTTGGTACCCATTATATTATGTTATATACCAATATCGCAATTCGTCTCTATACAATACACATACATCGTAGTATCGTAGATAGTCAATAAAATATAACATAAGCATTTATCAATTTACGGCTAAAATAACTGTAATCGTAACCACGAGTCGCGACCCGGGGCGGATCCAGAAAGTTTTTACGGAGGGGGCGCAAAATAAATTGTTTACTTACGACTAACCGGCCTAAATTGTAACATAATACGTAAAAGCAACAACAATTATGCTGGCCCATAGCCTTCAGGAATATATAAAATAAAAAATTGAATTAAAAAACATTCTCAAGCAATTATTTTTTTGTACAAAATTTACTTAACAACATTTACGACCCATGGTTTGGGAAACGCTGGTGTAGATAATATTGGTTGCACAACGAGTATAGTAATTATTCGTCTGCTGTCAGGACGTAATTAATATAAAGTTAGTGTTGTTATTACGTTGTATTTTGTAAAAGTTTATTATGTTTAAAAAAAATCGGAAAATCGACTCGGAATGTCATATTTTTTAAAAATCAGTGGAAAGATGTCTTGTATATTTGATTCAACATATATTTGTGAGCAAATATTTCCAACGATCAAAATTAACAAAAGTTAAACTGGATCTTGCATTATAAATAAACATCTAAATGCCATTCTCCGGGTAAATTATACCAAATTAGAATTTAATATTAATACCCTCTGTCAACAGAAAAAAGCGCATAGTTCACGTTAATAAATTAATACATTTTAAAATATTTTTTGTAAGTGTAAAACTATATTTTGAATACTTTATTTTTTTATGTGTTATACTCGTAATTTAGTATAGATTAAATAAAGCTATTAAACTAATTTATTTAAAAATAATTTTTGGAAATGTAAGTAAATGTAAGTCTAAATGTACGTAATTTTTTTTTCATTTGTAGTAATTATTAAGTTAAGTATTAAATAAAGTCATTACAATTATTGAGTACAATAAAAACGACGTTAAATATGAAATTATATACTTATACCTAAAATTCTGTTGACTTTAAAGTAAACTTTTTTTTTTATGGCCCGCGGTAAAATTTTTTTTTTTTATGGCCCGAGGTAAAAAAAGTTTGGCCACCACAGTTCTAAAGCAACTTTGAAGTTTAAAATCCCTACTTCTATTTTCTCTACTGCAATTTCATGAATTAGGTAGTTATATTTCTCGGTTAAAGTCTCTTGATTTTTGCTTATTCTATGAGGGAAGAATAGACATTAGATAATATAGATTTTAAAATTTTGAGTCTGTGAATCTAATATTTGAGTTATTTTGAATTTTGATTCTTCGAAATCTCTAATTTTATCGTAAAAATAACTTGCATTTCTATTATCACAAACGCCAAATAAGATATTAGCAATTCTTCCTATTAAATTAATTGCTCCTTTTCTTGAACGGAATCTATCAATTACCGGACGGTTAATAATTTTAATTATATGTTCTTTATTGTTTTTTATTTTTGTTAAAAATTGTGTAACTTGATATTGGTATTAATTACATATGGGTTTCAAGTCTTGAATTTATAATTGCTCTGTTCTTCCTTCTGATGTAATACTTGCTATTTCTGTTGATTGTTTATTTTTATCCTTAAGCTGTTCTACTTCGCCAAATCTTCTTCTGAATTCTAAGCCAATGCCTTTATTAATTTTAAAATTTTGTGATACACAGTGACCTATGGCGTATTCAGCAGGTGCCTCTAACATGTCTCCAGTGAGTTCATTTACAACTTTTGTTTAATATCAGTAATTTAGATTTTTCTTCTATGTAGATTTGGTATTCGTCAAGAGGTTCATTTAACGCACTGCTTCTTGTTTCGTTAATGCGGTGAACACTTTAACCTTAGCGGGAAGGACACCGCGATTGCCGGCGATGGTGGTCCGCCGTGTCCCTCTCCGTCGGCCGTGCCACACGAACCGATGGAGGTGGAGGATGACGACATCCTCGCCGACATCGAGGCCCTGTACCGGGAATAGTCCCTTACAAGTTATTCGAGTTCCAGTCACTTCGTTGATAGTGAGTTTATTATAAACGAAATAAATGATCGAAATAGTAGAGCTAAAAATTTAATTTTTTACAATGTCGATGAATGTGACTCAAATCGTTCTGAAGATCGCATTGCACATGATTTTAATCAGATTAAAAATGTAATCGATTCGATTGGTATTGACTCTGATATTGTACCATTAAAAGTTATTCGTTTGGGCCGTTTTATTAGTAATAAATTACGTCCAATTAAAGCTGTATTTTCGACTTCATCTCATATTTATGATATTCTTAAAAATGAACGGAAACATTCTCAACACGTTCCTCCTTCTCGGATTAATATTAGTTTGGATCGGACTATTTATCAAAGGGATTCAATGAAGAAGCTGCGTGATGAATTGGCTGCCCGTACATCAAATAGTGAAATTGGATTAGTCATCAACTAATAGTATTAGCCTGTCTCAACATGATTTCTTACCTAAACACTCTGTTCAAACTAATTTATTATTATATCAAAATTTTCTTATAAATAGTCTTGATTAGGGTATTCAAGTTGATGCGATCTATACCGACTTCCAAAAGGCTTTTGATAAAGTAAATCATTCTTTATTATTTCTTAAATTAAAATATTTTGGTTTTAAAGGGAATTTTCTTAGTTGGTTATATTCTTATCTTATTAATAGAACTCAAATTGTTAAAATATTTTTTCATTATTCTAACGAATTTTTAGTTACATCGGGGGTTCCACAAGGGTCTCATTTAGGGCCACTCCATTTTTTTAATATTTATAAATGATCTTCCTCCTATCTTAGATAGCCCAGTAAATATTTTAATGTTTGCAGATGATGTAAAACTTTATTGTCAAATTAAATCCTCTGATGACTTTGACTTTTCAATCAAACTTAAATAAACTGGTTCTATGGAGTGAACGTAACTATCTTTCTTTAAATTATGATAAATGTTAAATTATAACTTTCTCACGTAGTAAAAGTGCTTTATTTCATAATTATACGATAACATTAATGAATATCCTCTTGAAAATTTAAATTGTCTATAAATAAGCCAAAATATGTCAAAATACTTTGAAAACTTAACCATGTATAGAAAACGTCAATATAAAGATTTGGTGAAAATTTCAAGTTGTTGCGGTTTTTTGTTTTCGAGTTAGAGCATTTTAAAAAAATTTAATTTGTAAAAAACGTGATTTTACGTAAAATTTCCCGTTTTTTCGTAATTTTTTTTATCGTTTTTTTTCGATTTTTTTAAAAAGTATTGAAAAGTTGGATTTTTGACTAGCCAAAGTACCATCTACATTCACTTTCCTTTCAGAAAAGTTGCTGCTTAAGCAAATCGAAGCATTTTTACTGCCAAAAAAGGTGTCGTCAGACACAAAAATAAAAACACACATCATTGTAAAACCAATAGTTTCCATCACTCCGTTCAGAATCTAAAACAACTATATTAAACTATATAAATCCGATTTAATTAAAATAAATCATAACTAGTTAGTTGCTACCCAGAACGTCGGTAGCCCTCGTGAAAACAGATACGAATTAATGCAATGAATAGAAGCGCCAAGGTGCCAAAGCCAGGACGGAAAAGGCAGTGTTGCCAAGTTGCTAACATTACTATTGAATACTACATACTTTTGAAACAAGTGATCTATAGTAATAGGTACAATATTTTCTGAAAAATTGGAAACATATGCAATCCCCAGTTTTAAACTACTATTGGTTTTATAAAGGTTCAATATTATTGAATGAGTTGGCAACAAAAAAATATAACCCTGTATTATTACAACAAATATTTAAAACTTTATAAATATTTAATTTCCTTTCTTTTTTGAAGCCAATAAAACAATCAGTCAATGAATTAGTATTAATTTTAACATCATTGGTCAAGACAATTCTGAATTGTGAACTAATATTGCCCAATAGCGGTCCATCATTATGAGGCTTCTTAAGTTCAATAGAATTTGGCAACAAATTATTAATAGTAAGTGCATTACTAAACTCAAGAATTTCTTGGTATCTATTAATTACTTGCTCCAAAGGTTTTTGATGTTTACGAACCATTTTTTTAAGGACTTCATATAGTTTTCGAAATGATAACAAGACAGTTTATCTAAAGGGCCAAACTTTTTATAGTCATCAACAATATGAAGAAGCCAATGTACATTGTGAAATATAAATTTCTGTTCATATATGATACCAAATTTTTGAACGAAATATGACAAAAGTTTTCTACAAAATTAACAAGTTCATCATTACTATTTTTAAATAACAGAATCCTAAAGCAAATATGCAAACACATGAAATTTGAATAGCATTCATTATTTAATAAATATTTTAAAACTATAGGGCCAGTATAGAGTAAAAATAGTCGAAATTCGGTAGCTTTCCATCTCGGAATTTCGTTTAATCCTCTGGGAAATCCAGAAAAATCAGAAGTCAAGGAAGATCTTAAAAATAACAAATTTTCTGATATTTCTTGAACTTTTCGATTTTGTAATCTAATAGAAATGAGCGATCCTTTTATATTTCCTAACCATAACATGATTTTTTATTTATTATCATTTTTATCTACCCATAGGCACGTTAGGTGCATATAGTCCAAACTAAAAAAATACACCATATCAATTTCTGGGAGCTCTGTCAAAATAAACACACTTTCAGTCACATGATTCTCTTTATGTATACGACTAATGAAATCTAAATGAGTTTTTTTAATAAATTCTCTATCTGAAAAACATACTCTGTTATCTAAATAGATCCCTTCAACATTACATCTAGTACATGAATAGAAACCATTGTGGCTTTTTGTTTTTAAAATATAGCTTTTTGCTGGTGCATCACAGCAAAAAAGTTCGATCACTACTTTTTTTGTACCCTAGGGTGTCTTAAAACCAATTTGATATACATAGTTCCTAGCATTGACCATGTATTTTAAAAATGCATTACTATTCTTTGCTTTTTCTTTACTCCAATATAAACCAATCAAAAATGTTTATGATTTTCCAGGAAAATTACGTATATATCCTAAAATAGGCCAAAAACTACTCAGAGAACTCTTTGTTAATGGGAAGCAATCAGTACCAATAACAGTTTTTATTGTTTCATAATAAAATTGAAACCAATCACCCAAACCTTTTAGACCAATTTCAATATCAAAATGATAATATATACCTGGTGTAATAACTTGAATTTGCTTATTGTCAATATTTTTGGTTTTAAGAACTGTTCTAGCATCTACAGGAAATAAAATAAAACATTAATGTTTTTTTTAAAGTTTTTAATAAACTAGAAAAAGCTACATTAGTTATATTATATGAAACCACCCAATTGCCCAACATTTGTAAAATAAGATCTCTATCATCAAATAAATATTCTGCCATGATGGTTTTACTTTCATCATCAGAATCAGATGAACTAACATTTAACATGAAATCATCTTTAACAGTTTCTAGTGAACTTAAATTATTGCAAGATAAATGTTTCACTTCTTTACTTACATTAATTAAAGAGCTTTTGGGTTCAATTGAATCATTTATATTATTTAACACTATTGCAAGGTACAATTAAATTATCAACAGTATCTTGAGATTCTAATATATTATTATCAGAATGCACAAAATTATGATTTGGACTTTCAATATACACGTCAGTGACCTCAATTTCTTTCAAAAATCTCCTACGTCTTGTAGATTTACTAGGATGTAATGACATAATTGAAAAATTTACTAACTTAGCTAATATTGCCTACAGTAATTTATGTAATTAAAACTTTCAATACTAAAAATAATACCCACTCATGATTAAAATGGTGAAATATGATAAAATAACATTTAGTAAGTATCTAATAAAAATGTGCCATTTTTTAAGGAAGATTATTATAATTACCAGCATTGGTTTAGTATTGCATACTAAACGGTGGCTTGACTATTGAACAATTTGCTGTAGGTATTGTTACGTGCCACCGGCTAGATTTCAACTTGTGCAGTCGATGATGAATTTTAATTGAATAAAATGTGAGACTTTAACTTTTACAATACGTTTATTTAATAATTCAAAGTGTTATAACAATTCATAAAACAGAGTGACGTGAAGTTGCTTGCAGTTCCGTGACTAGAACTCATCTGATTTGTGGTTGATTCGGACGCTCTTTTATATGGCTCGATTGACGTCATTGGAAAGCTGCACCCGGTTGTTTGGTGATTTCCAGGAATCGGTGTGTGACCTTACACGATGCTGGCTTTGTAGAAATGCCGCACCTGGTTATCTGGTTTAATTCCTTTTTATGATACTGTGGACTCGTTGCCCTTGCTAATTTGATAATTTCCAGGAATAGGTATATGACTTTATACGATGATACCTTATTCGTGGAAATTCTGCACACGGTTTATTGCTGAATCTACTTTTATAATTCTAATATACTTTATTAGTTTACAATACTTATTTTTAGGTGTGACAGGCACATAATTATGATTAATATAAAGTTTATATCATTATTCTCAGTATTCTAAATATACATGTGGTCATAATATGTTATATGATGTATGGAGGCCCATAACAGTATATTATAATATATATCACGGTATATACCTATTGGAACCTAAATAGTAAATACAAACAAAATAGAACAATACAGTTAGAAAAAATAGGTATTTTTTTATAGGTACAATGTAATATAGGTATATGTAATTAAAAATAATCTAGTTATCAAAAATAAAAATAATTATACCTATTAATGTTACATTATTTGTTTAATGCTGCATTATTCTTACATAGGTCATAGATGCATAGGTAGTTTTTTTTGTTGTAACGCCATAGTGGTCCCCCTCAATTTTGATTAAACATTAAAAATTATTATTTCTATGTGTACGTAGGTACTTATTTCAATTAAATATAAAAAATATATGGTAGACCGCATGTGATGTATAGTAACGTACAGTAAACGGGTGAACAGCATTCAACAACAACAATGCATAATATAGTTTTAAGTAAGTAGTACATACCTGTATGTATGATAAAAGCACAAAAACGCTATATTTTGTGTGATTGTGACTTGTTTCCACGACTTCACTAAAAGGAAAACGGCTAAAGGCTAACATAGTGAATACAATATACGAGATACACACAAACACACTACACATTAAACTTCACGAAGGCTACCGACTATGTATAAAAAATTGTAGACATGTAGACTGCTGACTGCTAGAGTATAGATGTTGCGGTGGTGTCAATCGCAGTGGTGGTGGGTCGCGGGTGCATTCTGGCACTGGATGATGGAAAAACCAAGCTTTAGTTATTTACATCAAATTATCAATTATTAACTATTAGGGTCTACACTCTTAAGCCGGTACCACACGACTACACGACGTGTACTCAGCGAATAATCGTCAATTGTAATGTATATAAGTCGTGTAGATGTTTAATTGTTAAGTATGGCAATTATTTTTATTTGCCGAGACACTTGGCGTTTCCCATCGGTAGTCGATAAATGTGATACGAGTCAAAGGAATTATAAATAATCGTGTATCGATAATTTGATAATCGTGGAGTTTTCCACACGACTCGTAGTCCTGACTCGCTACTCGCACCACACACTAGTTTTGATATTTAGTTTGTCGTTATTCTGCAACGTGGTAATTAATATTCAATTAATTTAGTGTACGTATTTTCATTGACAATGTCCACCACCTTCTTTTAGTTTTCTTTTTTTTAATTTTCGTTTTTAAATGATATGAAGTACACATTACCGTAAATTCAGCAACGCTAACAACAAACTTATCGTCTTCAATATCCATTTTGGACTGACACAGTCATGAATTTCGTTTTCGTATATTATATTTGCCCGAGTATTCAAGTCGTGTAGGAGGATTGGCGATGACAATTAATGATACACGATGATCGGATAATTGGCGAATATACGAATCATGTAAGAGCGACATGATCGTCAGGTTAAAATACTCGACGAGCAATCGCAATTACAGTGTTCTCAAAGTACACGAGTTCGTGCTTTACGAACAGTTCGGTGTGTCGCGGTCCGCATGGATATTATCGAAAAGTCTCGATAGAGATATAATAATATTATTAAATATGTATAAACCAATATTTCTTAATTATGTTTTTACCATTGATTTTGTTCATTTTATTATGGAAAGTTTATTAAATATATTATAGTTGTTAAGTGTAAACATATATATATATATTTAAGTCATTTTTAATCTTATAGTAAATATTTAATTATAAATATTTCATATTTAATAAATTTTAAATATTAAATAATTATTGACTTATTTATTTTTAATATCAAACATTTATTAAATGTTAAATGATTAACTATATATAGTTATGTATACTATGATAACTATATTCATTATTTTCAAAGTTTGCTAAATGTTTGCTAAATATATTATAGTAAATATTTAATTTACAATTACATCTAAATATTTATTAAATTGTTTTCATTGGAATATGCTGTGTGGGTACATGTAGAAATATTATTTTATTATATTATTGTAAAATGAAAGATAGTTTAATACTATTATTATAAATTGAACAAGTTCTTATGTAAACTTATAGTATTTGGCCTATGATTATTAGGTCGAAGACTAAAATGCCATAAAATTACTAAAAAATCCTTTACAAGAGTGCTTTTGAGATTTAAAAACATTAATAATGGTCTTTCAGAAATATTTTAGAATATAAAATGCATTTTAATATCGTACCTATTATTAAATCATATTTCATATCAACCACTATCCCGAGTCAAATATTATAGTGTATAATATTATACAATCAATCTGAGAAAACTAAGAGGGAAGCCTTTAAAATTTACAATTTATTTTTGATAAGGTAAAAAGTTCAATTTTTCTTTCATTCAGGTCCTTCAATTTACTGTATAGATTTCTGAGTACGTTATTGGTACATTTAGTTTTTCTATATATGACTTTTTACAACTTATTCTGGTGAAGCAGTATTAAAAGTATCGACCAATTTGACAATATACCTACGTATAGTTTATTGACAAAATATCATTGTAATAATAACCATGTTCACATTGTCATCGTATTTCATGTTACACATATAGGTATTACTTATACATATTTTTGTATGGAAAGCAATAAATATATGAATTATACAAAACAATATAAAAATTTTTCAAAACCCTATATAATTATAATATACTTATTGTTTACTTATAGTTAATATATACAATTTTAAATGGGAAGATATTTTATGAGTAGACCAAAGATAATTTTTTTTTTAAGAATATTAATAATTTAAAATTTTATCTACGTTAGAATTCACCAATCAAGTCATAACTCATGTTTAATTTATTTAACGCAGTTCCTGTTAAAAGATGAGTGTATAATCTTTTAGCAACAATTACTATAGGTGATCTGTATACATGCCGAAGGCTTTGAAAATACTAAAAAATAAAATAGTAATGACTAACCCGTTTTTGGTGTTACATAAGTAATAACGAAGTCGTGGACAACAAGAAACCAATTTTCCGTTGAACACTGCATAGTACTGGCAAATAATTAATAAATAAATAAATATTAAAACAACTAGGTAGCGTAAATCATCGAGAAAAAACTAATGTGTATAAGCCTACAAAAACGAAGAACTAAACATGTCGAGTAAACGCAAAAATGTATATTACAATTACTGCGATATTATGAGGATCGAGGAAATTGTTAGCGTTTTCGGACAAGGAATATTATTTAAAAAAAATAAAACTTAAACAAACTATTAAAAGAGAAAAGAGCGTGATAAAAAATAAAAATAAAATACAACACTAATATTATTAGTGCGTTAAAATCCTCGTAAACCGATATTTGTCTACGCCACGACGGCGGACATGCGTTTCAAAGTTGTCGGGTGCAGGACGTTTACAAATAAATACGTTTTTAGTATAGCTTTTAGCCGATGGCCCGACTCATTTAACTAATGCACTTTGGCTGAAGCCACGCAACACTATGCGCGTTATCAGGTGACCATCGTCCCCTAACCATCCCTCTCCTATCAAACCCGTAGATGACCCGGTGGGTGGGTGTTGTAATACGTGTGTTTAATACCAAAATTAACGATTTCTCTGTCCGTCATCGGTCGTTATAATATGAAAAAATGACTCCGTAGGAGTATGAAAAAACAGAGAGAAAAAAGTAGCTTTTACGGCGGAAATCGAAATACCTCACCCGACTCGCTTTCCGTCATCCACCATCCTGTATACCATAGCCGGTAGCAAAGGGTCGAATGCACACGCACGCACGCACACACACATAAGCGCCGACACACGTAAACAAAGAATTAACGGAAAGAATGCCGGACTGAGCCTTAGCCGCCGTTGGCTTTCATTTAGTTAATGGATGCACCGCCACGTCGATTCGCGTGACTTCCGTCCGGTCGTGCGTGAAGAGGAGCCGCGAAGAGTGTACGTTGACAGCCAGGGGCCACGGCGGGGTGGCGATTGCCTTGTTAGAGGCATATCTATAGAACAAGACGAGGTTATAAACCCTTTACAGTACATAGGAGGGCACTCGCACGCACACGCATGGTTTGACGGGTGTGGGATGCGTGAGGGCTTATATAGGCAATGAAATAGTTATAATAATTTATTGAACTGTAGTTCTGCTGTAGGTGTCGGAAGTAAATAGTCTTGTATGTATGAGTGTGTGTGAGTGTGTTTGTGTGTGTATATTGTATCTAGTACGATGTACTACGAGTAATATACATATGTATGTATATTCTTTATAGGTACCTTACCTATGGAAATGACAATCGTTTGATTTATAGTCAAGTGCGCGTGTTATATAAATCCTTTATATTGTTTCCAATAACAATATTTTCTAATGTTATATTATACACCCATAGTACTGTATGATCACATTTATATATATACAATGTGTCCCGGGGCGAAGTGACCGGCCGCCGTCATATGAAAGTATACCTAAAATGACGAAGAAATAACCATTAAAGTGGGGGTCTTACTCTTTTTTTTGAGTTATGGGCAATTTAAGTTTTTTTAAACCAAACCAAAACTAACACGGATTTTTTTATGTTTCTCCGAAACTTTTTAACATTTTAACATATTTATTTTTTTATTTTAAAGCTATTTAATTGTCCTTTCAACCAACATACGCAATTAAACCAAACTTATGTAAATTATAATTATTAAATTGAAAAAAGTAAATTTTTTTTTATCAAAAGTTGGAATTTTTAAAAATAAATCTCGTATTACTCAAAATAATTCAATATTTAGTATGGGTTATTTTGGTTGTGTATTATTCTACAAAATAATACCTAGAATACCTTATAAGTTTGGTTTTCATATCTTTCATAATCGCAGAGTTATACGCAGCTAAACATTACAGGTCTTTTGTGATTTTAATTATTGGAAATTTATAATTTTACTAAACATCAAGTCTAACTTAGGCATAAACTCACTAGAGGTGATATAAATAATGTAATAAGTCAATTTTTTTTTTTAAATTAAATTAAAATAAATTAGTTTAATAATAATAATAATAATAATAAATAACAAGGACATAAATGTTATGTTTATTCGATTAATTAATAAGATTTTCAAAGTGTTCCCCACCTGAATGCAAACAAGCTTGAGCTCTAAATGAAACACTTTTGTGTAATCCTTTGTATTTCAGCATGATTTTGTCATATGTCTTCTGCTGCTATATCAATGCTACCCAATAATTGCTCATGGCTCTCGACGACAACAGCATAAACTTTCTGTTTCATGTATCCCCACAAATAAAAATTTAAAGGCGTTAGATCGGGAGATCGTGGTGGCCAAGCTATTCTACCTCCACGCCCAATCCATTGTGGATAATGCGTTTTCAATTAAATTATGATTATGAAAGATATGAAAACCAAACTTATAAGGTATTCTAGGTATTATTCTATAGAATAATACACAATCAAAATAACCTATACTAAATATTGAATTATTTTGATTAATATGAGATTTATTTTTAAAAATTCCAATTTTTGATAAAAAAAATTTACTTTTTTCAATTTAATAATAATAATTTACATAAGTTTGGTTTAATTGCGTATGTTGAAAGGACAATTAAATAGCTTTAAAATAAAATAAAAATTATGTTAAAATGTTGAAAAGTTTTGGAGAAAAATAAAAAAATCCGTGGTAGTTTTGGTTTGGTTTAAAAAAACTTAAATTGCCCATAACTCAAAAAAAAGAGTTAGACCCCCGCATTAAAGGTTATTTCTTCGTCATTTTAGGTATAATTTCATATGACGGCGGCCGGTCACTTCGCCCAAGAAACATTATATATATATTAAATTAAATTGTACATGATCATAGGAGTACTTATATTTTGGTCAGATCATACGCATTGTTAAAACAATGATGGTAATAATGTTGTTGTTTCAATAATATATAAGAAGTTACTCTCTAATTTTTATTTAACTCGCTTTATTTGCGGCTCAATTATTCTGTAGATAACAGCATTCATTAAATATGGATATAGGGTAGGAGGCAGAAATACGAAAACAATTCCCTCGGCAAATAAGCAAAAAACAAGAGATGGGTGATCCAAGGTTCAATGAATCCTTATAATATTCGACTATTCTTTTTATCTTATATAATAGTTTTGTATCTATCGCAGTGGTGACTGTTTTAATTATAAATTTGTTATTAATTTAAAAATAGTGTGTACGAAAAATAAGGAAAGTAAATAAATTACCTTCCCTAGATTATACTGATCATTAATGGAAGTCGTATTCGAATAAATAAGTGTTCCGCATATGTTTACTGTAAATAGAGTTTTTTTTTTTTTGACAAGAGATTTTCAAATTTATTATTAAATGTCTAATTCAATACCTACACATCAAGTTAATTTAATCAAATGCACCTATGAGGAAATTTGTTGTACTATAAAAAATTACTGCACGTAAGCTAAGGTTTAATTAGGTACTTCTTATGTTTTCATAGTAGGAATGTTTAAACTGTATGTGCTCTAATAAACAAAAAATAAAAATAAAATAAATTTTGAAAGTGTAGTTCGACACGTTTATGAATTTTAATGTAATATTATGAGCAAACAATTTAATATTATTACAAACGTAGGCGCTAATTTATTCTTCTAATTATTTAAAAATATATTCAAGCAAATCAAAAGGCTTATTATTTAATTCATGTGTGATATGTTCAGTTTTTCTCTAAAGGGGACTATGAATTTCAAGACTTAGTAAATATTTTTAACTTTTTATTATTATAATAGTTAGGCAGGTACTTTGTTTTTAATGTAGTTTTGAGAAGAGTTCTTAATTTTAAAAATACATAGCTTTTTGTATAAAAAATGTATTTTTTCTTTAACAAATACATTTTTTTTAATAGATCAATCGACAAATTATAAATAATAAGAATTTATTTTATACATTTTTGTCTTAATTTTGTGTTTTATAAATCGAAAGAATAAATAGTAAAATATTTGTTATAGTAGTACCGTTTGGAAAATGTATTTCACGGTATATATATATATATATATATATATATATTAAGTTTTTTTTTTTTCTAATGATTTCTAGTGTTCTGCGCTATATTGTTTATATGTTATATTTTATTTTATTTTTTTACAATAAAAATAAATTATGTAAATGTTGTAATCAATTTTTTTCTTATAATCCATGTTAACTATTTTGTAAATATGTATATTAAATACAATTTTGGCGTTTAAAACTTTTAATTTGGTTAAGTCATAATTTTAAAAAAATTTCAAAATGTGATAAAATTTTTTAAAAACTAATGATAAAAACCGTTCAAATACTTTCCATGATTTATTTGTCAGCAAATGAAATGAAAGATATTTTTTTTAAAAATGAGATAAGTCATTGAAATTTAGTTTTTTTTCGCTCCTTTATTTTTGTTTTCATTATATTTACTGTTACAGTTTTGTTCTTTTTCTTCTAATACTTTTTTTGTCATTCGATATTTTGTTGCATTATCATACGGTCATCAGGTATAGATAACACGGTAACTTACTCGTTCAAATATCACAAATGGTTGATACTTTTTTTTATGATAACTCCTTCTTATCTATTATTATAAATCATACTTTTTTTTAAAAGTAATAATCATTTGTTGTTGCTGTTAGTTAATGTAGAGCTGTAATCTATGCTTAAATATAGTATTTACCTATGAAATAACATACTTTTTTGAATGAATTTAATTTCTTTGTTAGGATTTTAATATGTAATAACATTTTAATGCAGTAAATGGATTTTGTCATCCATTGTATCAAATTATTAGCACCTATTTGTCGAGACTTAGTTCCTCGGGGTGAGGGGGGAGTGAACCTATAGGTTTTAAAAATAGACAATATATATGTATAACATTAAGTACGTACCATATAGATAAAAAAAAATGATATTGTAATTAAGTATAAGATAAGAAAATTAAATATTAAATACGTTTTATTACTACAAACAACATTTTATATAGAAATATATGTTAAATTAAATTGTAACAATGAAATTATCAATCTTATAATATTTTACAAACCACCTTATCTATAGGAAATATTTTATTTATATACACAACTTTTAATTCCATCTTCAACCTTCGTTAATTAAGTATAAAAAACTGGTGAAACCAAAATGTTCGGTAAATAAACGATAAATTTGTTTTGCCTACTATGTTTTTCCTTTTACAGATATTTTGAATCATTTATGAATGTTGTTAAATTTCAGTACCGTAAAAATAAATGTAAATGTATATAAAAATTATTACTACATAAAAAATTTGTATTATGTTTACATTGGTTTACAATTTCATTACATATATAATAAATGAAAATATTGTTTGTTCTGTATCTCAGTAAGGAACTTTTTAGTAAATTATTTTAAACAAAATATATTAATTATTATAACATATAAGTTATTATTATTATTATTTTATTAATGTGTAATACTTGTGATTGCAGCAATAATCAATCAAAATAAATAAATAAATATTTTGTAAAATGTAGATAAAAGTATGTGCATTCAAAATTCATAAATAATAACAAAGGGTATAAAAATAGATTGAATGCACATACTCGTGCATAATGATTAAATGATTACCAACTGTATTTGTTTGGGAAGGGAGGGAGGAGTTGTTTTTTTGTACGTTTGCTAATTTAAGGAATCAAGTTCCAGTTGAAATCATTATAGTATAAAATGTTTTTTCGTCACACTGACTTCGATTTAAATTCATTACTTAACTAAATCGGTTTACACTATTCGTTTGTCAAATAACAATACTATAATACATCGAATGATTTACATCATAATAAAATTATTTTTTTTTTGAATCTTAGTCAAACGATTTGTTATTGTTCATTTTTTTTATTATCAAAATATAAAGATTACTTAAATAATTATTTTGAATTTTGAACGATGAAAAATACAATTTATATTATTTGAAGAGTAATGAATTTTTCCATTATCACATTTTTCAAATTAGTTTACGATAAACAATATTATACACAGTGACGATCAGTTGAGTAAGTGACGATCAGTTGATGCATGAGTATTTTATAATATTATTTGGATACAATATTTGATGTTTTTATGCATTTAATTGTCCATAAATATCGTTAGTGTATATTAATATAAAAAAATAAACATGAATCTTACGCTGTGCCAAGGTCCATGACAATCGTTTCAAGTACACGTGTAAATTATGTTATTATGCATTTGATATATTTCGGATCTCTTATACGTTATTCGCAACAAATATACTATGTGTATTTATATTTGTACCTATATGCAGACGAACGGCCGCGTAAATTTTAATCGAAAAAAATAAAATAAATTGTTTACTTACATATATTAACATTCTTTACAAGAAGACTAGAGGAAAAGCAATTGCCTGAGATGTTTAAGAAATTCAGTACAATTAAAGAAAGTCATTTTCAGAAAATTCTAACCATGTTCTACATAATTTTATTGTAATATTTAAGAAATCTCACCCGAAAAAGTTGCCTCATTTGCTCGAAATAATAAAAATATATTTTATAACGGCATAAGACATGGTTTTAAATTAACTCACCGATATAGTTAATTTTATACGGAACCATGCTAACCATCATTAAAAAACTTTGGGTTTGTATTATTTTTCATAATAATAACTATTATTTAAAAATATTATTATATAATAATATTTTTATAACAGAGCTTTCAAAAGTATTCAAAAAAGGAATAAAAAAAAATTTCGAAACATCTAGAATGGTTGAGACTCCATGGTACGACACTATACAGGGATGGGTGAATGGTATTGCTGTATTGGTAATGAACCATTACTCTTAAAAAATGACTCTGAGTGAAATAGATCGATCAGTATAGATAGTCAGATGGATCATCTTCTATTTATATTTCTGAAAATAGTTGGTTTAGTCAGAGGCAAATATAGGAAAATATCGAAGGGAAGTTAAAAAATTGTAAAATGGTCATAAATAACCATAAATAATTTTATTATTCATTACATAATGTTTATATTTATTTATTTTACTTACATGTCTCATGGAAAACTTTAATAATATAGGTTGAACCTTTGTAAGAAAAAAACACCTACAATTTTTTTTTATAAATTGTTGTCAGTTTTTAATTTCTTTTTTTTTTCTTTTTCAACTATTTTCAACTAAGAAATTTGTTGTAAAGTTTGTAAATTTACCTTCTTCTACAGTACGAACTAAAACCCATTTTTTATATTTTATTTATTTCTTGATAATTATTAAAATAATTCTGTTCGAAATCGTGTATTTAGACAAAAAATAAAACATACATCATTGTAAAACCAATATATTCTTTGTCTTATCAAAATCTAAAATTGTTTTACAAGGTACATGCTTATTATAATCTACACTTATCATAAGTATTTACTTACTAGGGTACTATTATTAACATTGTTTATTATTAATTATTGTACTGTATATAAATTTATTTTTATTATGATTATTATTAATATTATAAACATTATTATTTTACATTACTACATTATGTACATTTAGTCCAGTAAAAACGGGAGTTTTAAGTGAAAAAAAATATCCAGCGAAACTTCTATTCAATGAATTAAATTAATTTGATAAGTCGATATATATATGTATATAGCATGTTCGCCAATTAAGGGACCATTGCATTTTTCGGCCGAATTATTTTGGAATAAATCGATTTTTTTATTTTACTAGCTGGTGGTATATAAATACACATTTATTGATACATTTCAAAAGTTTTTTCATTTTTATAAGCGTATCCACAGAAAAATCGTTTTCTTTTAATTACACGTATATTTTGAACACCATATACGAATAGGTGTATTATTTTTAAAGTGATTTTGATAAATCAACTATGGTTCTAAATTCAAAATTGACTGAATAAGAAATATTTCAATTTTAATTAATAATATATTTTTTTTATTCTTCTAAAAAATATATAAAACCATTTATAATTATTTATTATTCTTTACTATTTGAATATTTTTATTTTTTTTTTTTTTTTATAAATATTATAATTAAGATTAACATAATATGGATATTAAATTATTTATTAAAAATCGATTAGGTACAAGTGTATAACAGTTGTTTTATAATTACAAAATTAATTAAATAAATTGTTCAGTCTGCTCCGTGATTGTTGACGCATAATTGAAAATTTTGTAGATATTCAATATTGATTGCTGACATTATTTAATTTTTGCTAAGGTTATTATACGCAACCACGATTTTATTTATTAAAACTATTAGATTAACAGGTGGATCTGCGAATTCTATTGTTTTCAAATGTCCCCATAAAAAAAATTAAATGAAGTAATATGTGAAGTAAAAAACGATTATAAATAAATAATTGTATACCCATATTGTGTTAGTCTTGTTTATAATAATAATAATAATTTTTATATTTATGTACGTAAAATATTATTTTGACAATAAATCATAATTATTGTTATTATTATTTATTATAATACTAAAAGAAAAAAATGCGTAAAAATATTCAAATAATAACCAATAATAAATAATTATTAATTATTTTAGGCAATTTTAAGAATAATAAATAATATGTTATTTATTAAAATTGAAGTGGCTCTTATTCAATCAATTTTTGCATTAAGAACCATAGTTGATTCATCACAACTACTAAAAAAATAGTCCTTTCCGAATATGGTTTTCAAAATATGTATTTCTATTGAAAGAAAATATTTTTACTACGCATGCGTAAACCGATATTATAAAAATTTAAAAATGTATATTTGTAAAAAAAAAATTGATTTATTCTAAAATAATCCGGCCTGAGAAATTCAGTGTTTTCTAGATTGATGAACTCATTGTATATATAATATAAAATCATATACATCACTCTGTAAAACAACAGTATAACTGCACTACGAATTGTTTAGCATAAGATTAACCATCAAGTAAAATACACCATGCATTTCGATATCCTCGCGTATCTTTGTGCACTCAGACACACGCACACGCACACTCAAACACCTTTCAGTCAAATATGTAATAAGAGTATATTTATGATATAGGTGCACAAACATACGTTACGGGAAACCGCGCGAGAACAACCTTGGCCACTCGTAAATGTCTCTAAATCCGCCTACTTATCAGGGCACGAGTTCGCCACCGCCAGCTCGCCCAGGAAACCGCGTGTGCCGATGATTTATCGCGTAAGACACCAAACGATTAATGGTCAGGTCCATGGTACAGGCATGCGGATATAATAGTCTAGAGCTCGTCTGAATCCTATCACAAATAATTGCATACATTTATTTTTTTTTCCCATTGTTAATCTACTATTTGTTTTTATTTTTTGCACGTCGCATTACTATTGTACATTAACATTAAGCTTGATTGGCGTGCGACCATCCTCAAGAAAAAAAAGAGAAAAATAAAAATAAACAAATTAATTATTATTGTATCGGATCTTTTTAAATGCACTATAGTTATGGTTAAAAATATATTTCTTATTTACGTCTTCAATCGTTTGATTGATCTGTTGCAGATCTCTATAAATTTCTATCGTTACAAAATTCCTTCATTGTAGCTATACTTCCCTATATCTATCATGAATTGCTTCAAATACTCCATCCTTAATAATAATAATAATAATAATAATCTTTAATTAATCAAATATATTTTAAGCTGTTTTACAAATTGGATAACATGTATCATATATTAATATAATCACTCGCGTTTGATACGCTGCGAAATTATGATTTCCCATATCACAATTAACGCTAGTTGTTTCACTCGTCATTTTGGTCATGGAATCGCGTTATCGAGTAGTGTGATATTTTTTGAACATCTAATTATGTTAATACAACTGTACGTATTACAAAATGTATCAAAATTATTTCAGCAGTAGCGGCTTGTACTTAGGTGAACCACATTCAAAAAAATGATATGCAAAATTATTAGATTCCTGTAATCAATTATCATTGATTATTATGCTCATAGTCTGTAATTAAGAAAAATATTTATTTAAAAAAAGTTTTTGCAGCTTTTAGTATTGAGAAGTATATTTATTAGCGATTAATTAATTAGCGGAACACACATTCGTTGTTTAGGGCGGCCGTTCAAAAATTAAGTACATGTGTAGTTACTTAACTTTTAATTAACTTAACTGTTAATTAACTACACGTCGGTTAGTAATACATGGTAGTATGGAGCACAATCAATGTGTGCACCCGGCTTATTTTTATCGCACCACTTATTAAGTCGATCGTGAAAATAAAAATATGTTTATGTTTCATACATAACATGGTATTTTTTTTTCACCGTAACAAAGAGTTCATAGAGCTTAAAAAAGTGTTATGCTATACAATATGATTTATCAATAATTTCTAGTGAGAAGAATGTAACCGTTATGTGATGGATTTAGTACTGATCATATTAATATAGTTTAAGCACGTTAAGTTACGTTATGTAATAGTTAAGCTTTTTAAGGATCTAATGTGTTTTCATTTGAAAAACAGACTCGAGTATATTTGTACTATTTTTATATATATATTTTTGTTTACGGGACAGATTATGATTTTTATATATAATCATAATTTAGTTATTAAATCCTGATAACCGTCCAGAGGAGCCGATGGGATCGTAATCTATAAATATCATATTTTCTTGTTCATATTATAAATTTTAGTCATGATTTCGTTTATCATAATATCATATTCAATGTGTATTCAATATCTATTACACATAGCATATACCTTCTACCAATGATGGTGAGAGGGGTTTTGCTATAAATTATAGCCCCCCTTCAAAATTGTTATCAACATTTCTATAACAATGATAATAATTTATTTATTATTATAATTATTGTTTTTTTTTTTTATTTATATTTTTTTTTTATATTAGTATCCTTTTGAAAATATTTGCTATAGTTGCTTTTCTGGTTTTACATATTGCATTAACATACATAGCATATAAGTTATATATGTATGAGATATATCAAAGCCCAAAGGTTTAATTCACATTTTTATTTAATTATAGTTATTGATTGTAAATATAACATCACCTATATATATCACCTATAGGCAACTCAATGCTGAAGCTTGTGCAACTTCCCAATTTAATTCTACTGAAACATAATATTGTATATTATGTGTAAATAATTTATTTCATACCATAAATTATAGTTTAGTTAATTAAACATTTACACAAGTTATTTTAGGATGTTATAGGATATTATATATCACTGTTATGTATAAGATAAATTACAAATTGTTTCAAATATTCAACCACTTTGTTGGAAAAAAAAAATACTTTAAGCACCTATAAAACTAAAAGACTTATGCATGTGTATTGTCTTCATCTGGGATTATTTTATTTTTGATACGTTTATTAGCCTGTCTTAACCAAGCTCCCAATGCATCCTTATATTCTTTGTCTGTTGTTTTCTGAAGAGCATATGAAACATCTAAAATCAAATTAAAAATTAGAAAGTAATAATAAATAATAATATTAAATACATAAATATAAATAATAAATAGGTACATAATAATATAATGCCTGACTTCCACACATCAATAAAATTAAACAAATTGATAAAATATTTATTTTAGATAGAACCAAATTGTACATTATTGTTTTTAATACATTTTAATACTATACCTATTATGTATTTTCTGGGCTTTAGACACTAATTAGTAATTGCACACATACAAATAAATAAATTATGCATTAAAATATATCTAACTCACCTCTTATGATATTGGATATTTTGTAATGTATGAACCCTTTTTTTGTTCCTTTTCTCTCAACATTAAAATTTGTAGCCACACTGTTCGTCATTATTGATGCTAACCAGCGATTAATTGACTTTCCTTTGATATTATCAGTAATCCCAGATTTTATTAAATGAAATTCCTGGAATTATAATTTAAAATATATACCTATCTTTTAGTATACCTATATTTATAATTTAATTTATCAGAATATTTATTGAGGGAAAGGGAATGTTAATGAAAACTATCATACAACAATTTATCTAGTACCTACAGGAACTTCAGAAAAAATAAATATAAAATAAATGACACATTATTATATGTTAAAATAACAAGTAAACCAATTTTTTAATAATTTAAAATCTAGATTTATTTAAACATATTATTTATTATTTTAACTGGAAGCTTAAGTTGACATGATTAGGTTAAGGAAACTTTAAAATAAAAAATAAAAAAATATGATATTGTATTTTATAAAAGAATTAAAGAATTTATAATTTTTATAATAATAAAAGTATAAGAATACTACAATAACTATATGACGGCAAAATGTAATTAATATAAATATGTAATGTAGATTTTTTTCTTACCGGCTAATGACTAAAATGTTGAAGCTGTAATAATAATAAAAAAAAAGAATACAATAATTTTTCTGATTTCGGTTGTTTCAGTATATAGTCAATTCAATTTATAAAATTAATTTAATAAATATTTTTTTTATAACTCCCATCCCACTGAAATAAATTCCTATATACTCCACTGAAAAATTTCCAAAACATTTGTTAGATTTTACATTAGATAATTATGTGTAATTTATCTACACATATGTTGAATGTTTATCAATGTTTTTATTTGTTTTGAAAGTATATATGTAGAATATATAAGTATACAAGAACATCGATAGTCAATAATTGTCAAGAGCAATAGCAAATAGTTCATAAAATGCATGAGAAATTTTAATAAATGGTAAAAAAAAACTTAAAGTACAATGGGTACAATATTGTATCAAACAGTATCTAAAATATATATTGTTGCGCTTTTATTCCACTACTAAGGTACAAAAGAGAACATTTTTTAACACTTTTTGGTCATAGAAACAAGGTCGATTTGTGCTTTCGGGTTTCACTGCTCTTTGCAGTCTTGGTTGTTGGGGAGTACAAAAAATGTGTAGTTACATTTTTTTTTTCACATTTTTAGATTAACTTTTATAATTGAATATTACCATTTTTCGGGTAAAAATCATTACCTCACCTCCGATACGTTATTGTGACCGATATTTTGATACTGTGGCCTCTTTTAATATATTTTGCCTGATCACATTTTTAGCGCCACTGCATAAACGAATTGTCCATGTAGGATGATTAGAAAGGCGAATCCTTCCATGGAAAATTATAATAAACGATTTAAAAACATTTTTCTCAATTAAAAATCGATACCGTAAGTTTTAATAATTAAATAATATTCAATTATTGAAAAGGCTATATTTTGTTTCAAAATTTCTCCGATTAAAATTGTACCTTAAAATTTAACTTCGAAATGTTAAAATAGACTAATTTATTGCTAATTTTTGGTTGTTACAATACACGAACAACCCAGGGGAAAGAGATTTTTGAATCATCCTGTAATCTTCAAAATTGATAAAAAAAAAATTATACTTATAACAAAAAATTACACACGGGCGAAGCCGAGTTATTCAGCTAGTACATATATATATATATATATATATATATATATATATATATATATATATATATATATATATATATATATATATGTACGCGTATATACGCCATGTGTGTATTATATTATATCGCACGGGGTGAAGTTATCAGACACGGTCGCCAAAGAATCGGGAATTACTAGTGGGTGAGTAGGAATAGGATAGCTGTCCGCCACTACATACGGAATACATAGGTAATAATAACATACATACACACACATGCGCGCGAGCGCGTGCGTTGTAGTATCACGTTTATATACGTATACGATCGCGTACCATTATAATAATGTGTATTACCGTGCTACTGTTTTTCGCTGACAGTGCCAACAGAATGAATTGCACGTTCAATAAAGTTCAGTAACTACCGCGTATTTATCGTCGACAGTAGGACGTATTAAAAACGTGTGCGTCTTAATAAGAACAATCAGAAAAATAATAAATAATCTGTGCTGTTACTGTAAATGTATTTAACTAAAAATTCATAACTGAAACTAAATTCTAATAAAATTACAGGTCCGCACAAAATCTTAAAATAAATAAATAATATTTCTATATATTTATTTTTATTTTTTGATGAATAATTTTCATCTTCAATGCCAGTGACTATTGTTAACTCCTTACTCCGTTGTATTCGATTATTATTTAACTCGATTATTCTCCTACTACCTCAATTACAATGCTCGTACGTAACCATATACCAACAAAACAAGCATGTAGAGCTAATCAAAATGTTTTTTAGGCATCATAGAACACATTTCCAGCAAAATATAATTTTCGTTAAAAATTAATTTTTTCACCTAAACTTACAGTTTTCTCAAAAACTTGTTTTTCACTCTAAGGGCTGGTTTCTTATGTCGCGTCACATATACTATATAAGTAATATTATATGTCATTTTTATATTAAGTATAACTTGATATTTGTTATAGTTAAATTAATAACATTAACAACATAAAATCAATTTAATATAAAATATATTGATATATACTAAAGGCGTTCCTTTAGATTACAGAATGATTGAAACCATTTAACATTTTTAATTTTAATCAATCAATGATAAATATTTTTTTATATGAAAACGAAGTAGACATAATAATGAAATGAAAAAAAAAGAAAACTAAATAAATCAACTTTACTTATTTCTTAAAATGAAAAATGAATTCGTTAGTTTCACGATAATTAAAAAATACATTTACTAAATGTAATAGTTAAGTTAATGAAAATCTAAAAATAACTAGTTAAATTAAAAAGTTAAAATAAAACTAATACATATATATACAATAATTAAATAAATAAAATGTTTTGAGCCAGGGATACACCAAATTTAAAAAAAAAACGAAATCCCAAGGGTGAGCAATCTATTTATCACCTCTCCCTTATAACGGCCATCATGAGTCATCGCTATGCTATAATTTTTATTTGTTTCCTATCAGAAACAGGTTTTAATATATATTAAACGCTGTTACGAATTGAATTTTGCACCAGTAATTTATAAGTATTCTTATGTATTAGATGGGTAAATTAAAGCAGGGATTGTTCCGTGAATTATCTACGAATCTCTCCGCTTCTCATTCCTTACACTAACCGAATTTAATTTAAGATAACATTTGATAATCGGCATTTCCTGTGAAATGTCCGGTACGAGACAAAAGAATACAAAAGTAATGCATGGTGGTGTAGCAAAAATCACTGTATATTCATTATTGTCTGCTGCGTTATTTCGGGTTAGGTTTTTTAGTATATCTTCGTTATTCGACATGGCTTTCCGTAAGCACCTACACGTTAAAGTGCGAATTGATTAAATTTTATCACATTTTGTTTATTTTTACCGTTCGTTCGTTCCTTTTTTGTGTATGTCCCGTGAATAAAATATTATCACAATTTATTTTCACCGCTCGACCCCTTTTACTGCGACACGCAATAGAAGGAGAGTGATTAGTCCCAAAAAGTAAAAGTTTGCGTTGTCGGTGGTTTCTGTGCATTGTTGTATCTTTTTTTTTTTAAAATTTTTTCTACAGGGTGATTCTTTTAAGTGGGTACACTAATTATCTCGAAAAGTATTAACTTTTTTTGATTTTTTTTTTTCAAAAACTTCTAGGTTTATGTATTTCTAAAACCGTATAATGTTTTAATTTTTTTCACCCTTATTTTTATAGGTGAAACCACTATCAACTTTTGATTTTCAAATGGTAACATACAATAAAAATATCATAAATTAATAATCCCATTTTTATTATGATTTTATGCGTTAACATTTTTAAATTTCGTTGATTGGTTTGCGAGTTACAGCTCCTCAAAATATTGGCGTTTGAAGGAGGTGTTATAGTCGGTAAATGCGGCATTGTTTATACTATTTCTTCATTTGTAAAGTCCAGGAGCTATAACTGATAAATTCGGTACCGTACAACCTAATAGGTAACAATATTGATAACTGTTGTACTTTGTACCTGATTAATTGAATGTCTTATTACACCTAAATATGCTATTTTGACCACAAAAGCTACGTTTTGTTGACCTTTGCCGTCGCATCGGATCCCCTCTATTGTTTTCATTACATGACAATATTATGACTACACATAACATATCATATCATTACTACCCATAAGTATACCTATTATTACCATACAATATTACCAATATTTGGCGATACGTTTATCATTATTTATGTCTATGATATTATTGAAAATAGCATTGATTGAAATATATGATATTAATTAATTAATGATAATATTAAAAGAAAACCAATCAGTTGTGATAAACTGATACTAAAGTTCAAAGTATAATGTAAATTGTAAACCTCGTGGCCATCTGCATAGCACTTGTTAGTTATTACTTAAAGAGTTAAATAGTTAAATATTAAATGAATTAAATGTATAAAGTAATTAGTAATTAAACTAATTATAATATGTTTTATACGTTATACCGTTAAGTTTACTGACAGTTTAAATTTCTTTAATAATATAATATACTTAACGCAATAGTTTTTGAATAATTAAGTTTGTCGAAAAAATTAAATTGATGACATCGTAATTTGTAATCTATATTATTAAGTGTGGCGTAAATTTGATAATACCTACCACTTGGAAAGCACAACGTTTGTACATAAAGTTATTTGGTAAGTTTTTTTAAATAAATAAAAGTAGAAAAATTAATTTGATTAATATATTAATTTGTGCATGCATTATTATACTTACTAACAGTTTTTAATTAAATTTTATTTTCAGTTTAATAAGTTTTGTTCATTCAGTTGCACCACCAAATGTTATTCAAAGTTTGATGACACAAAAGTTGTTTTATTCTAAAAATTATTAACTGACACCATGCAACATAAACCTAATACAATATCATATATTATTACTTATTACCAGGGCTCGGGACTTCTAGCATTTGCTTATTTTTTATTCCTCAACATAAAATCTAGCAGAGTGCTATGGAGACTCATATCATATTACAATGATCTTAAATATGAATTTTGAAAGTGCTTTTTTTGCTTATTTCGATTGTTTTTAAACAAATTGCTTTTTTTCAAGTTTTTCTGAATATTTTTGCTTTTTTGCAAATTTCTGCTTAATTATGACACGTAAACCTAGAGGTATTAGTTAGTTTCTATTTTTTTCCACGGTAAGGCTAGAATTAAAAACATTTTTGTTCTATTTTATATCATACTTCCTAGTAATAAACACCAGGACCCGCATTTGTTTGCTTATCTACTAATCGGTCCGATCGTCTTTGCAATAGCTAATTAGTATTATTTTTACTATGGGAAATTTATAATTCGATTTACTATTTATTTCCAGATAAAAACAAACATTATTTTTCGATCAAGATATGATCAACACATTACACAATAAGCATTTAGTCGACTTTAGGTCACGCCATCGCGTTGTTGTGTTCGTAGAAACTCGGTTTTAGTGTGCGCGTTTATTATTATTTTTTTTATAATGTCAAAAGAGAAGTTAAATAAATACGTATCTGAATATGGGGCTGACTTTTCAACCGATGGTCATGTTCTGTACTGTAAAATGTGTGAAATTAAAATTAAATTCGAAAAAAAGTATAATGTATCACAGCACATTAAAACGGATAAGTACCAAAAAAATGTTAAACGTAAAAATGATCAAGCTCAGAGAAAAGTCCAACAACTTTTAACCAATCAAAATTCAGTGAAATCAGATTTTAATATGGATTTATGTCAAGCAATGGTGTCTGCGAACATTCCAAAACTTTTAAACTTTCTAACAATGTATTTCGAACATTTTTAGAGAAGTATACCGGTAAAAGTATTCCAATGGAAGCGACATTAAGAAAAGGTTATATTGACGATATTTTTAATTCTACTTTGGACAATATGAAAATGGAAATACAGCAAAATAAAATTTGGGTCTCAATTGACGAGACATGTGATGTTGAAGGAAGGTTTATAGCCAACGTTATAGTCGGAATTCTTAGACCAGATTGTCCAGGTCGTATATTTTTACTGCACTCGGAACAATTAGATAAGGCAAATCATTCTACTATCTGTAAATTATTTGATAAAGCTATAGGTATCATATGGCCAGGTAATATTGAGTACAATAACGTATTATTATTATTATATTATTATTATTATGCCGCACCATATATGGTGAAAGCAGGCACAGTTTTAAAAAACTTTTATACAAAAATGATACACGTCACTTGTTGTGCGCATGGACTTCATAGAATTGCCGAAGAAATTCGCGGACAATTTGATACAGTTGATGAATTAATATCTAATATAAAAACAATATTTCGTAATGCTCCTTATCGCGTTGAAATGTTTAAATTAGAAGCTCCCGGTATAAAACTACCACCTGAACCAATTATTACCCGTTGGGGGTCTTGGATCGAGGCTGCAATCTATTATTGTGAACATTTCAGAGCAATTCATCATGTTGTAAATTGCCTAGACGAAAATGATGCTGACAGCATTAGAAAAGTAAAACTATGCATTATAAAACCGGGTTTGGAAACAAATTTAGCCTACATAAAAAGTAATTTTGAAGTTCTTACCAAAGCCATTATTGAACTACAAAAAAAAAATGTTTTATTATCTGATTCACTTGCTGTGGTTCAAAATGTGCAACAGAAATTTTCTTCGTTAAAAGGAAATCATGGAAAACCAGTTCTCACTAAACTTCAAAAAGTATTTGAAAAAAATAATGGCCTTGGAGTGTTAGAGAAAATATCAAAAATACTCGATGGTGAAGATAGCAGTGATTGACTTCAGCAAATTTCCCGATGATTACTCCAGCGACGATATCGTATACCTTAAATACGCGCCAATCACATCCGTAGATGTTGAGCGTTCATTTTCGGACTTTAAAACAATACTATCAAACAACAGAAGGGCTTTTGAGTTTGAAAATTTAAGAAAACATCTAATTATTCAATGCAATAGAGAAGGTAAGAATCATTTTAAAATACATTTTTTTTTTTTATTAAAATTAATCAATTTTTCTTTAGTTATTCTTAGAAAAAAAAATTATTTATTTTTCAGAAAATCCATAAGAAGTACCTAACCTACTCAAAAAGATTTAATATTTGTAATATTTATATTTTTTTATTTAAAGTGTTAAAATAATGAAATAAACAAAAATTGCATTTATAATTTTTGTCATGATTTTTTAAAATTTTAAGTGCTATTTTAGTGCTTATAATCATGTTTTTAAGTGCTTTTTCAAGCGCTTATTTTGATGATTTTAAGTGCTATAAGTCCCGAACCCGGCTTATTACTATCTACTTGGACACAACAAGACGGCTATGGACTGCCTATCATCTATTTATACCTACATTATACTTAAAAGTATAATGTTCTCTGTTCAGAAGTACTTTTAATTTGCATATATTCAAATTTTGCGTTCTGGCATAGTAATTATTATTAAGAATTTAGATTATCTGTATTTACTACAAATGCATATACTAAGACAGATGGCTTGAGAGATAAATAATGAAATCACATAATTTTATAACTCCCATTAAATTTGCAAATGAGAACAATGACAAATAAAAATATTGTTTCCAATATAGAATTTTGATAATTGAAGATACTACAAAATGAATTAAGTATGTAAAAATATTTTTTAGTGTTAAATTATTTAGTTATACATATTTATCCTTTCTTAACTTATTAGATATTCAACTACTCAAGTTACTTTCAAAGAAGTAAAAAATCAAGTCTGACAATATGCATTCCAGAAGAAAACTATATTATATTTTGGGATTACCCAATAATATATTAAACTAAAAATATGTTAAATGAAGATTGTAGATGCTAATGTATTTTTTCAATTTTTACAAATATTGTACAATTAAGTTAAATTAGCTAACAACATCAAATAAATCAATCATAAATGCGTGATAAATTGTACGGTTCCTAAAAAATTAAAAAAAAAAATCATAGATTGTTCACCTTCATTATTAGGTATACATGGTATTATAAAATAATATACTTAAATAACTACTTTGTTATAATATTAAGTAGGTATGTCTTAATCCTAATATTTAGGTATCATAAAAATATTTTTATTTTAAATTATATTGTATTTAGTGATTTGTAACTGAATAGTTCTTTCTGTTTGATTGGTGTTGTAAGCTATTTAGGTACTGCCACCTACTAAATCTAAGTTAAAATATTATTAGTCCCATTTTTAAATTTTACTGTATTTTTTTTTTTAGTTAGGGATTAAGTTGAGTTTGTTTCAATTTGTTGAATACATGTTATGATCTTAACTCATATTTTGCATTTTTGCATTACGAATATTTTGATTTGACTGTATGATTTAAATTGGAATAAATTTATTATAATCCTGAACTTTTAAATTATGGTAAAATTTTAAAAGGCATTTGTCTAGCAGGTGTTCTATCACATTTTATAAATATTTGACCACAGTTACCTGTGAATTTCCTTTATAGTAGTAGTAATAAAGTCAATCAATTTCACTTATACTCCTTTATTATTTACCTATTAATTAGGTATTATAGTTATTTCTTATTACATACTTCTTAATTTAAGCCAATAACGGTAATGTATTATAATAATGTTGCCATGTAGGTACGCCTAATTTCAATAATAATAAGTATAGAACTTTTATATTGTTGCAATAGTCAATAATGCAGCGGTTCCCAAACTTTTTTCGCTCACGGCGCCCTTTTTGAACTAAACTTTTCTCAAGGCGCACTTCCCAAGACATAGCATGACTAATCATAAAAAATGAATAAAAAACAAATAAAAACCAATTTTTTAAATATAATACAAGAATATTTATTTAATTTTAGTTATATACTTTTTACACATTTTAATTATTTTTGAAGATTTACATTTACATTTATATTTAGAGGTCGAAATAGATAGGTATAAAATTAATGTGATGGATGTACTTGCATATCACTGCACATTTTTTCAAATCTTGGAATTAAACAAGACACAGCTACTCTCATTTCTTTTTCAACATTGATTTTGGTTCGATACTTGCTTTTTATTACAGCAACCGCCAAAAACCCAGCTTCACACAAATATGATGTCGAAAACGGAATGAAAATACGTTGAGCCTTATCACTTAAAAGAGGATATTCATCTTTTATAGAAATCCAAAATTTGGTTAAATCCATACTGCTAAATTTAGTCTTCAAACTATTGTCGCAAGACAACTCGATAAGACTCTCTTCTTCGGTAGAAGTAAACTCAGATGGAGCAGTGGAGTTGAATGGATCTTGAATCCAAGATGGTTCAGTTCAGGACTCAGATATTTTGATGTAAGTGCTTCTCTATGAATAATACAATGAGTCCACAGTGCATCAGGAGCTTTGTTTTGAATAAGCGCCTGTAATCTTCCATAGCAGCCAGACATAGAACGAGCGCCATCAGTACAGATACCAACACACTTAGTCCAATCTACACTATTTTCAGACATAAAATTATCAAGAATCTCGAATAAGTCCTGAGCCTTGGCACCAGCTGTAATATTTTTACAAAAGAGTAAGTCTTCTACCATGTCATCATTATCTATGAACCTTATGTAGCATATCAAATGAGTATCCGTAGCCTCATCCAGCTGCAACCCAAATGCCTTTTCTTTAAGTTTTTCTATCAAGTGATCATTGAGATAATGAGATATTGAGATAATTGAGGTAATTTTTATATACATTTAATCTAACAGTTATGCTCTAATTCGTTGTAAGACAGAACCCGCTCTTATGTCTCTTATACAATAACTTTTTTTTATCATTCTACACTTACGCATACTGTATTTATTCTAAAAGTTTCCATAGTATGTAATTCTATCCTTACTTACTTTATCAAACTGTACAGTATACAGTTTTTGCTATATTCTGTACTCTAAATATTAATGAATAATAATCATTATTCATTAGTGTCTTCTTGTGGTTTGAGGATTACAGTTTACTATAAAATATGAATTGTAATTAAAATATTTTAAATTTCAATTATTTCTAGTCATTAGATATATGCAATACATATGGTACTTTATAGTTGGTAGCGTGACTAAATATTTATTCGGTGAATTAAATCTAAAATAATTGTTGTATTATGTGCTTTTAAATGTTTTCTGATCTTTTAAGCCATTTTTTTAACTAATCTACTTCAAATGATTCATATTTTATAATGGTTTTATAAACTGTGTTAAATCTACGATAATTTAAAGGGCCTCGAGGTTATATACGGTAAAATTCGGTATTATACAAACAAAATACCGTATTTTAATATATCTGCATTTAACGGTTACCTTCGTCATTGCGTCCTGGCGTTTTTGGCGCGTATACGTCGGTCGATAATAATACTACAATGTCTATATTGTATGCAACATAGTGTGCGATACTGCGTATTGCACGTTCCCCAATCGCGTGCATACGCTATTTGTGTATCTGCGCATAATCAATCCGATGCGCTGTCAAGATTGACGCCTGCAAAGTCAAACATGTCGAAAGATTTCCGGATCGACGAGTTACTGATGAACACGCTGCGTTAAACGCTTTTACCGTGTGTACCTATGCAAGAAGGGAGCGGTCGGTATTTCATTTTCATTATTTCGTTTTATCGACAATGTTGAATATTCGATACTCGCGGAACGATGAACACGATTTGTTTGAATTATGTTGAACTTTAAAACATTGTAAAGTGCGTTACAATAAAGATGTCGTTTTTTTTCAACTATAGTCAGTTTCAGAAAATTTAAAAACCTAATTGTAATAATTTTTATATCCAAAGTATCGACAAGATTAAAATTTTAAGAATTCGTGTTCTTGAAAATAATATTTTCTTACGGCATATTTTTGTATACATAATACGTGAGTTAAGTACCATTAAATTGATATGTAAGAAATACCGCCCGAAATATCATGTAGATTCCAGTACTCGATATTTATGAACAATTAAAACAACGTTTTAAAAATAAAACACATAAAGAATTAAATTATTGTATACAATGGTTGAACATTGTTCAACGATTTGCGGATTTGCGGATGATATAGTTCTGATAGGAGAAAACCTAGAAGTTGTCAATAATAGGATAAATGAGTGGAAATTAGCCCTCGAAGAAAAGGGATTGAGAATTAGTAGAAATAAAACTGAGTATATTGAGTATGATTTTGGACAAAGAGACCAAGAAGTTGAAGGAATGAGGAGACAACTGACAATAGATGGTGATGTGATAGGTGAAGTCTTCGAGGGCTAACCTCCTCTCATTTAACCTATTATTGACAACTTCCAGGTTTTCTCTTACCAGAACTATATCATCCGCAAACATCATACACCATGGTATCTCACCCTGTATCTCCTTTGAAACCTCATCCATTACCACTGAGAACAGGTAGGGGCTTAGAGCTGAAACCTTCTGATACTCCACACCGACTCTTGACACTAGTACTCGACCCTTCATACATATCCTGGATCAAATTAACATACATTTTTGGGACATTTTTTCTCATCAATGCCCACCTTAAAACTTCCCTTGGCACCCTGTCATACGCCTTTTCTAAATCTATAAACACCATGCATAGTTTTTTATTCTTTTCTCTGTACTTCTCTACTAATTGTCTAACACAAAATAATGGCTCCACTGTCGATTTTCCTGGCATAAAACCAAACTGGTTTTCTGATATCGACGTCTCACTTCTTATTCTCTTCTCTATAATCTTTTCCCAGATCTTCATACTATGACTCATGAGCTTTATTCCTCTATAGTTCCCACATTCTTGTATGTCTCCTTTTCCTTTAAATATTGGTACAATAAAACTCTTTCTCCAATCTTCTGGCATTATTCCCTCTATTAGTACCTTATTAAAAAGATTTTTCAACCACCCAATGCTTACATCTCCTAACATTTTCCACACCTCTACAGGTACTCCATCTGGTCCTACCGCTTTTTTCTTTTTCATCGCCTTCACCGCATCTCTCACTTCTTCCTCACCCACTAGACCAATCAATCCTTCATTCCATGACATACTCTCTAAAGCTTCTTTTGGATATTCCTCGTTCAGTAATTTCTCAAAATATTCTTTCCATCTTTTTTTCACATCCTCATAATTTGTTAAAACTCTCTTATCCTCATTTTTTATACATCAGACATCTTGGAAATCCTTGGATCGCTTTTCTCTCACCTTCGCCAGTCTATAAATTTCTTTTTCTCCTTCCTGTATTCCTAGCCGCTCATATAACTCATCATACCTATTAAGCTTTGCTTTGCTTACCGCACTTTTCAATATTTTACATACATTTTTATACTCTATCCAATCTTCCCTCTTCCTACTTTTCTGCCATACCTTAAATTGCTTTTTCTTACTCGCTACTACTCTCTGAATCTCCTCATCCCACCACCACGTTTCCTTGTCTTCTGGTAAACTACTTTTGGTTTCACCAACAACCTCTTTTGCTATGTTCTTAACACAAGTGGCCATCCTTCTCCAAACCTCATTTTTATCTCCCTCAACATTCCACACAGCTTTTTCTTTTAATTTCTTTATAAACTCCTTCTCTTTGTTTCCTATTAATTTCCGCCACCTTATTCTGATCTCCTTCCCTGTCTTCCTTCTTTTGTTCATTTTTTTTTAAATATTTAGGATCTTTTGTTCAAAAGGACGGGGGCTTTGACATTGATGTAAAACATAGGATTAAGTGCGGGTGGATGAAATGGAGAGAAGCATCGGGCGTGTTATGCGATAAGAGAATTCCAATGAGGCTGAAAGGAAAATTTTATAAAAGTGTAGTGAGACCAACTATGCTGTATAGTTCAGAGTGTTGGGCGGTTAACAGGAGAATAGAACAAAGTATGAGTGTCGCGGAAATGAGAATGCTTAGATGGTTGAGTGGAGTGACAAGAGAAGATAGAATAAGGAATGAATACGTGAGAGGTAGTGTTGGTGTAGCGCCAATTGTGGACAAGATGAGAGAAAATAGGCTGAGATGGTTTGGGCATGTGATGAGGCGAGAGGAAACGAATGCAGTAAGAGTTGTTATGAAGATGGACGTTGAAGGGAAAAGAGGAAGAGGAAGACCAAAAAAGAGATGGTTGAAGACTTTGGAGAATGACATGAGGGCTTTCGGTGTGTGCAGAGGAGATGTGATTGACCGAGTAAAGTGGAGGTGTAGGACAAGGGTGGCCGATCCCAAATAGTTGGGAGGAAGGCGAAGTAGAAGAAGAAGAAGAATAAGATACAATGGTTGAACATATTTAAAATAATAATATAGTTTATGTATTAGGTGAATTTTTGTATTAATAAATCATATTTTTTTTTATAGACGATAATTAACATTAAATTGCTGTTTTATTGATTAAGAAACGTTAATACTGAAATTAACATAAAATCGAAAGCGATGCCCGTGTAGGTGTTGAATATTTAAAAAAACTTACATTTATCTGTTCTTAATGGATTTATAGAATTGCGGAAAAAAAATTCACGCTCTAGGGAAAAAAATCATCAGTAGCATTATACCGGGGATAATATAAATAATTTAATATACCTATAATAAATTATATATTAAAATAAAATAAATATTGTAGGTATATTAGGTATGTTAAAAATTATACATATAAAAGAAATGCATACCACGATACCGAACCTTATGAATTAAAAAGTAATGTGATTATAATATTACCTAGTCATTACAGTGCTTTCTGATGTTATGAACAATCGCTTTTAGGAAGTCTTCAACATTTATTTTATCATTTTGGATTTGTGTACATAGTTCTTTCAATCTTTTTTCGGTATTTTGGGTCAACCCTAGTTTTTTCTTTTGTTGAATGGCTCACCTACATCATTTAAAGCCAACTTTGCTAGATCTGCAGCTACTTCATTTTTAATTTTTCTAATTAACTTCCATATTGTTGGATGTTTTTGATCGACTAAATGTGCAAAGCGATTGTTTCATCCTTCAGTAGGATTGTTTGTCCTGTGACTACCATGAAGGGTTGTATCATGAATATTCCAAGTATTAGGTGGAAACATAGGTTGTAGTCTTCGAAGACGCACATTAACATTAACTCCAGCTGCATTCCCAATTCATTTGTAAGCGCCATTTACACAATAAGCCTCAAACTAAATTAATAAATTATCTGCTTCATTTGATATGTTTTGCTTTAAACACTCCATCCCCTCTTTTACTTTATTTAATAGTAAGAAAGCTAAACTGTCGATCATTGCAAAAAACAATCGAAAACCTTGACCTTCTTGATATTTGTTTGACAAACCAAGTTCTTGAACTTTTCTGTAAGTTGATTGACAGATGTAGTAAAAACATCCTCGAATGTTTATGTCATTTCCAAAAATTAACTTCGCTGCATTTATGACAGATAATTCGAAATCTAAATTATAATTTAATGGATCAAGGTATAAATCATGCTTTTTACACTCTTCCATAATAACTCGAAATATATGTTCATAGGTTGATTGCGTTTTTCGTTCTAAGATACAATAAATAGCAGTAATAAATACCGAATCTTTTTGTACTCATACTACATATAACAGTGTAAAAAAATTTGGTGCAAGTCCAAAGTTCCCATCAACAAACTATATTTGAGCCTCAAACATTATTATGCGTTCGTTTGATTTTCGATTATCAAGCAAAAGAAATCTCTCTTCACGGTATAAGCTCCATTCACCTACAAAATATGTATAATGTATAACAATAAAACAATATGATAATATAATTATATAACAGTTACCTATAATAGTTTAGTATAGAAAAAAAAAAGGGTGGGCAAGTGGATGTCGCTCTGCTGTACAGTAGGTTACAAGTGGGTTACTGTTGTGAATAGTATTAAATTTGAATTCAACGAGTTATAATTTAAAATTATTAATAAAATAAATAATTTAAAATTAAAGTATTCCTAATATTATAATATTTTCAATAAAGTTAATTTTAAAAAATTACACTTACCTTCTATAGTAATATCGAAAATTCTTTTTGGCTTAGTTGGGTCATTATGCCTCGATTACCTCGAATCGACCGTTTTAAATAGTCCTCCCGCGGTAATTTTGCAAGTACATTGTGTCGTATACGCTGATTGAATCAAACGTATAGACACAAACACATAAGTAGAATTAAGGTAACATTTAATAACTGCGTATGTTCCCAGAGGTAGTCGAGTCACACGACCACCACCGAAGACTCTCTTTATTTGTTAGTCTTCCGTCTTATATACATTTAGCTTAATCTAATTATACATATTATTGCTTACATGCTAATTTTAATTTTATAAAGTTTTTTTTTTTTTTTTTATATTTAATTTTTTATTTACAATCTGTTACATAAAATTGAACAATAAGTAAAATAGATAAGTGAATAAAAAAAAATGGCTTGAAGACAGATTTAAGAAGCCTTCCAGTGAAGACACTTTGTCAGCTATTTATATACATTTCTATGAGTTAAAAATAATTATAATAAAATTAGGCAAATTAATAGGTCCCGACACCACCGCCTTTTTAGTCTTTTCCTAGGATTGTCGGGTATGTTTTCGACGCAAGTCCTTTGATTAGGGAATTATCGTGGTTTTTAGCAGATAAGTTAAATCGTCTATAAAAAGTTTTAGCTACATCGCAGACGGATGAGATGGCAAGATCGTTATGTAAGGTTTGATTGGATACGTAAAAAGGTGCTTTAGTTATAGCTCGGAGCGCTTTGGATTGGAAGCGTTGAATACGGTTAGTGTTTGAAATTTTTGCAGGGCCCCATAATTGAATTCCGTACGTCCACATTGGTTTAAGATAAAGTTTATATATTAGAAGCTTGATTGGTAGTTTTATGTGGTTGGAGGTTAGGAGAGAGCGGAGAAGACGAAATCGATAGTTTAAGGATAGAAGTTTGTTGCGAAGATGAAGAGACCATGTGTGGCGTTGATCAATAATTATGCCTAGATAGCGAGTGCTCTGCGCGGTTGGCAAGATTTGCTCATTTAAAGTAATAGGTGGGCATATTCCCTTCCTAAGAGTGAAGGTACATTGTATAGATTTAGATTCGTTTATTTTAACACCCCACTCCTTATACCATTTTTCGAGGAGGGATAGGTGTTCTTGAATATGCGAAGAAGCAATGGATGGATCATTACTATTGGTTATAATAGCTTTGTCATCGGCAAAGTCAGCAATGAGGCTAGTGGGCAGTGTGGGTTGATCAGATACAAAAATATTAAATAGCAGAGGAGCAGTGACTGCGCCCTGGGGGACTCCTGCATTTATGGGTTTTGGTGAAGAGATAGATGAACCATAATGTTCCGAGAAGAAACGATCTTCTAGGTAGGACTTGAGTATAAGATAATAAGTAGACGGTAGGATGAGTTTCAACTTAAATAAAATACCTGCGTGCCAAACTCGGTCAAACGCTTGAGAAACGTCTAGGAAGGCCCCAGTGCAATATTGTTTTTCTTTTAGAGAAAATGATATTTTATCTACTATACGGTGAATTTGATGTATCGTGGAATGTTTGTGACTTGCTTTACGATGAATCCCATTTCTTCTAGTGCTAACGATATTTCAGTAGGATCGGTTGTGTGATGAATATTTTTTATCACTGCTCTGAATGAATTTTCAGATTGAAGCTGAAATGTGTGGTATTCTGCTTTCTCATCTTTTAAAAAGTGGATAAGAGTTCTATAACTATCGGGTGTATTTGTTTGGATTTTTATATGCGAGGTAGTTAATTTGCAGATAAAGCTATCCGGTCCAATTATTTCAGTAATTGCATTTCTAAGTTCGGCAAAGTTGATTGTTCCTTTTACGTATATTGGTGGTGGTAGGTTTATTTTTCTTGTTTGAGTAATTACGTGTTCAGATTCATTTTGATTATAAACATCATCATTGTCGGCAATATCGGGATCGCTAGAAGATTCATCTACAGATAATGCGAAGAACCGGTTAGGTGAGAAAAATAATTTTGTTTTTTTCCCCTGGTTGTTGTCTGGAGTAACAGGTGAATTAGGAAGACTACGTTTCGAAGACTTTTGTTGTTGCCATTCAGAGTTTGATAATGTAGAATCATTATTTATTGTATGGGTATTTGATTGTTTTACTATCTTAATTGGCGGTACGGTTTTGGGTGGTTTATTTTTAGTTGGATTCTCGGGCATGGTGTGATTGTCTAATCTGTAGTCCAGAGGTATTGACGGTGCCCGAGGATGATAGATAGTGATATTTTGCGTATATTAACTAATAATAATACTAACTAGTTAATTAATTTAATGTTTAATATCACTTGAGAGTTGAGATGGTTGCTGGCGCAAGTGACTTGCAAGTGTGAGTTTGAAGTTTGTAGTGTATATATATTTTTATGTAGAACTGCGTACTGCGTGGTTGTCCGTGAGGAACTGAATTTTATAAAGTAGATCATATAAAAATGTTATTGTGACATTAATATACTTGTTATTTCTTCTGCTTTCTTTGACCTCAATTATTTTGTTGATTATTATTGTTGTGACTGTATGATACTACAATTGGCATCTATTTCCGAATATATTTGACTAGGTGTTGCATGTGATGATTTCGCCTTTTCAATCATTAAACGTTTCACTTTAGCTGCACCAATTAAATTGTCATTTCCCTCATACTTGTGGTTATTATTTAAAGTTAAAAACGTTGGTTTATCTATATTTGAGCACGTTTTTAAAATACACGGACACTTAAGCGAACTAAATTTTGAACAACACCAACGAATAAAATTCAAACATACTTTTTGTAATGTATACATATGGCCTTTATTTGCAATTTTATACCCTCGTTATGTTTTTAGTGATTCCATTTTTAAGGATACACTATGTAGTAAACTAATTCAGTGCCAACAAATGACTGAGTGCAGTTTCTTTGCAGTACAGCCGTATAGGTAGCCTATACCATATAATATGATGGCTATAACATCTATTTATAGCAATCGAAAAAAGATGATTATCTCTAATTTTGTACCTACCTGAATACCTATAAATTACCTACATTGGAAAAACACTCCTACGACGATTAGGCCGCAAACACACTGTCCGGTTTTTGTCCGGTTTCAACCGCAATGGTAATATATCATCCTGGTCGACCGGACGCCTTTTTTCGACCACTCTACTCCTGTTTATATCTCGCCAAAACATAAAATTGTTTGTTTCCCTCAACAATTTTAGGTTATTAGTTATTACATCAGTTCTATCATTTATTTTCACGTGATGTGTACATTTTATTTGTAATTTCTGAAATTTAAAATGCAAAAATTGAAGATTTTAGAAGTGCTGTGGTTAGCAGACGAAGCCGGCCTATTAGACGAGCCATCGGAGAGGAAGTATTGGGTTCACCCATTAATTGAAAATCGCGAAAATTCTAAAAAATTTCTAGTGTTTTTTAATGATTTGAGAAAATATCCAGAAAAGTTCTTTGATTATTATCGAATGTCCATTAATTCATTTGATGAACTTTTGCAAAAAGTGCGTGAATCAATACCTAAAAATTATACTTAACTTCGGAATCCAATCAATTTCGTACGTAAAAGAGATGGAACCAATTTTGAAAACTCAGAAACAATCTCGCTTGAAGATATTGAAGTTCATAAAAGTGGGACACGATCTGAAGGTATTGAAGTGAGAGAATTTTTTTCAAATTATTTTATTGGTCCAGGAGCCGTTCCTTTTCAGAACTAAAAATAAACTGAAATAATTCTTCATTTTTAAAAATTATATATGCATATAAGTTTTTTATTTTGTGTTATTCATTAGTGTTATATTTAAATTATTTTTTGTATATTGAATTTCCTTCCTCCGGGCGTGCCTGAGGTACATATATTACTCATTACAGATACTAAATTATAACAAAATCTTACCTCAGTAAGGTATACCAATAATACTACGTTTACTTTTTAAGTTATGCCCTATTGATGAAAATATCGCTCTTTTCTTTAGTTCTACTGTCGTGAGTAAATCTACAGTATATTTCATGTATCTCCCGCAATTGCTATCTATATGGGAAGTTAGATCTTCACACATTCGTTTTGTTTCGCTAAGAAATTGGTCAGTTTCGTACTATTGTTGGTTTAAAGTAGCTAAATTAATATAAACAGTTAGGTCCCACTTAGATGTAGTTATCTTTATAGGTCCTCTGTTTTCGTAATATATACCCGATTGTTGCGTAAGTTTCTAGTCTGTAAACCGCTGTATGTTTGCGTCAGTCATGTAGCTAAGAGTCATTGTCATACATAATGTAAACCTGAAAAAATGTTAATGCCCTTCTAAAATTTTAATTAATTTATTAAAACCCATTCTCCGAATAACTTTGTCAAAAACACATCGAGTTAGTAATACATCTACACACGGGTTATGTAGTTCTAAATTACCGCAATGGTCGCGTTGGCATAACATTTCATGAGTTTCTTTTAAATTTAGTTGTCTACCTGGTTTTTCCAATACACCTATTGGTGATTCATGTAAAATCTGGTTGTTATCTAAGTTTATAAGTTTTATAACATAATGGTTGTCATTAAAAGTATCATAGGTCGTTATATTCAAAATCGTGTTATTATATTCTAAATAGTTTAATATTTTCCTATCGGTCTCCCTGTTCCAGGTTATAAAAATCGGTATACTTGAAGTTTTATTAATATAATTTCCTATACATTGTTTGGTTAAAGTATTAATAGGCGCGTGCATGCTGTCATATAATTGTGCTAGAGTTACGTACATCATTTTTATATTTTTCTTTTCAAAAATGTATCTGACTGCATTAACTGTTTTAGATTCTGAACGGAGTGAAGAATGTATTGATTTTACAATGATGTGTGTTTTTTTTTTTTTTTTTTTTTTTTTTTTTTTAGATTCTGAACGGAGTGAAGAATGTATTGATTTTACAATGATGTGTGTTTTTTTTTTTTTTTTTTTTTTTTTTTGTGTCTGTCGACACGTTTTGGGGCAGTAAAAATGCTTCGATTGCCTTATGTAGCAACTTTTCTGAAAGGAAAGTGAATCTATTTGGTACTTTGGGGGGTCAAAAGTTAAAAATTTCCAATATTTTTTAAATGCGACGGGAAAAACCATAAAAAAAATTTGGGAAAAACAGGAGTTTTTACGCAAAACCAGTTTTTGACATAATCAAATTTTTTATTTTGCTATAACTCAAAAACTAATCGATGTAAATACTTGAAATTTTCACCAAATGTTTAGATTAGCGTTCTCTATACACCAATAAATTTTCAAAGTATTTTGACTTTTATGAAGCTATTTATAGACAATTGAAATTTTCAATATTTTTAAGTATTTTTTTTTTAAATAACGATAAAATTTTTTTGGCTGCCTAGAAAATCTTGAAAATTTAATACAAGGTTTCTTATAAGTTGTTCCTTAACTGATAAAAAAAAATCTAAAATCGTAAGTCACAATTTTTTTTTATAAGTGCTCAAAGTTACAATTTATACGAAATATGTAAAAATCACGATAATTTGCAAGATATTTTGTAGATAAAAATTCATAAAATATTTTCTGTTCATACTTAAGGTTCAAAATTTTAACACTAGGTTATCTATGAGCTACTCTTCAAAAATCTTTAAAAAAATTTATACCGGAATTAGAGGAAAAAATTTTATGACTGTTTGAAATTTAAATATTTACGAAATTGCATAAAATAGCGATTTATTCTCAAACGATTTTAAATATTTTTTATAATTCAAAAAGTATAAGTCGCAGATTTTTGAAATTTCTACCAGCTGTTAAGATTGGTATTTCCTTTATGTCATATTTTTTTCAAAATATTATATTGATTTTTAAGCCACTTATAGGCATTTAAAATATTCGATTTTTTTACATTTTTTTTTATAATCGGTGATAAAAAAAATTTGGCTCGTACAAAATACTTGAAAATTTAATAGAAGATTCCACAGAAGTAGTTCTTAAAGTCATTCAAAAATTATTAAAATCCATAAGCACAATTTTTTTTTATAAGCGTTTGAACAGCGAATATTGACAAAAAATTACATGTAAAATATAATATACTGTATAATATTCTAGACTGACAAAGATATCGGTTTTTTTTAAAATGCTCTAACTCAAAAATGAAAAACCGCAACAACTTGAAATTTTCACCAAATCTTTATATTGACGTTCTCTATACATGGTTAAGTTTTCAAAGTATTTTGACATATTTTGACTTATTTATAGACAATTTAAATTTTCGATTTTTGTTAAATTTTTGTTTTTAAACATCTATAAAATTTAATTGATTGAGCGAAAACTCTTGAAAATTTTATACTAGGTTTATAATAAGTTAAACTTATCGTAACTAAAAAATATCGGTGATCGGTAAACTCAATTTTTTTTTATAAGCCCTTAATTCTCAAATTTGTATAAAATGTGTAAAAATCACGATAATTTGCAAGTTATTTTGTAGATAAAAATTCATAAAATTTTTTTTGTTCATACTTAAGGTTCAAAATTTTAATACTAGGTTATCTATGAGCTACTCTTCAAAAATCTTTAAAAAAATTTCTACCGGACTAAGAGGAAAAAATTGTATGACTGTTTGAAATTTAAATATTTACGAAATTGCATAAAATAGCGATTTATTCTCAGACGATTTTAAATATTTGTTATAATTCAAAAAGTATAAGTCGCAGATTTTTGAAATTTCTACCAGCTGGTAAGATTGGTATTTCCTTTATGTCATATTTTTTTTTAAATATTTTATTGATTTTTAAGCCACTTATAGGCATTTAAAATATTCGATTTTTTTACATTTTTTTTTTATAATCGGTGATAAAAAAAAATTGGCTTCTACAAAATACTTGAAAATTTAATCGAAGATTCCACAGAAGTAGTTCTTAATGTCATTCAAAAATTATTAAAATCCATAGGCACAATTTTTTTTTATAAGCGTTTGAACATCGAATATTGACATAAAATTACATGTAAAATATAATATAATGTAGAATGTTCTAGACTGACAAATGATATCGGTTTTTTTAAAATGCCCTAACTCAAAAACGAAAAACCGCAACAACTTGAAATTATCATTAAATCTTTATATTGACGTTTTCTATACATGGTTAAAATTTCAAAGTATTTTGACATATTTTGACTTATTTATAGACAATTTGAATTTTCGGTTTTTCTAAATTTTTCGTTTAAAAATAAAATATACTTATATAATATTTATAAATAACATTGTATTATATTCTAGACTAACATATGAACTCCGTTCAGAATCGTTATTCGTATACAATGATATCTATCATTGCATTCAAATTTAACAAATCCATTATAATAATGACCTATCCTATAAGCGAGGTGCACTCCACCCCTAACTGTACAGCAGAGCGAGGCCCATCCGGTTTTTTTAAATTGTATTTGATTAAACGGGATAGATTCGTGCTGTCTATTGAAAACTAAAGGCTCTCCCTCTAGTTTTTTTACCCTGAATCTCTCGAGACTATTTGCTATTGCCCCGGAGATAACGACTAAGTTTGTTTGATCTGTGTTCGTGAATTCGAAATCGGTTATGTAAAAGTTATAGGTCGGTAGTCTGGAAAATAATAATAATAATAAAATGTTAATAACGTCATAATAAATTTTCTATAAACATTTTTACGTTATTTTTATGGATTCGATAATCCTTTCGCCCTTTCTTAATTGTAATATTTTCGTTATTATGTACGTGTGTTACTTCATATGGACCCGTCCAATTCCTACTAAAGGTATTGCGTTTATTATGTTCTTTTATAAGAACTTTATCTCCTACATGTATTCTAATTGGGTTCGAGTTCCTGTCATCCAGATCTAGGCATCGAGGGAGGGTGTCAATGTTCTATGTGATTTTGTGAATATGTATCTGTGTCTGTGGTCTAATATATATCTAAGCCCCATGCATTATCTACCTCTAGATCACTATGACACCACCATCAATAAAGATACAGATATTGTTCAAACGAGCTATTATATTTGTACCTGGCCATGACAACTAGTTCCCGCCGTTAACATGATAATGGGGGAATTTTCTCGAATTTCCTGTTGGCGCATTTTATCGCGTTGGAACTATTTCCGAAGCTGCACTTGCAGTCAAGCAAGCTGGTTGTGTATATCTGCTGTGCCGACCTTTTTTTGTGTTTTTATTTCTTTCTGTTGAGGACTCTTACCGCGTGACCGTGCGAACACAGCACTTTCTTTCACGTTCCCGTCACGAGTGTTCGGTTGTGTCGTGCCGTGGTATGAATAGTTGTGCTGTGGTCCACCATTTTGTGCGCATGGCTTGTATTCTCCACATCCACCATTCCTGATCTTTGGTAGTGTCACCGTCGTTGGGGTTGATTGCTTCCAGTAAGTGGATCCGGATTCTTCATCATCTGCCGGTCTTGGTGGCTGTCACACGTGCTTTGTGATCGGTCGCGTGGGTGCAACCACACAGACCCGTCCGAGGTATTCACGCTTGTAGCTAGTCCCTCGTAGCGTGATTTTAATTATTATTGTTCATCATTTATTATTATCATAATTATCATTTTTGTTAAGATCGTTATTATAACTCTTGTTATTACTATGATTATTATTAATTCATATTTTTATATTCGTCCTTTAACCCGGTCGCCCGTCAATTTTATATTATTATTATCATTATTATTATAATTTATTTATTTTAATATAAGTGAAGGGTACGATTATTTATGATATATATATATATATATATATTAAATTTGAGGTTACCTCTGTCCCTCAATCCCTTTTGACTGACGTCACAGACGGATTACCTCTGGCCGACCATTGAGATTTCGCGTACAGATACCATTGGAGAAGTTATTTCTACCAATACTGAGTATCTCCAAAAAATGCAATGTACCCTAAACAATACTACGTTAACCATTGAACATAGAAAAAATATAGCCCAATATCTGAGAGCAAAATAAGCTGAAAGGGTGCGAAGTACATTGGAATCCAAAATGGAGATTCCCAATACCTTCAAATTCATTCGAACCAACCTCACACCAACGTATATTGCACTCAGGATCAGAGAAGTATTCACTGCCGTCAATATTGATCATAGCAAAAGCGTGAAGCTGCAATATGAAGATGCAAAACGTATGTGAGAGAATTCATTACTACTTCGGAGATTGTTAACAACACCGCCATCAAATGACATCTAGACATCTATATCTTGCCAGAATAAAGCAAACCAAACAAAAATTCACCAATTAATGATACCTATCAGCTAACTTCTCAGAACCTCTGAAATCACAGTATCTTCAAAGTTCAAAAGGAGACATTGTAACAATACAGACACCTATCCCTGCAATATAGGCAACCCAAGTATCCTCCCTGTTGGCTTCATTCACGTCAGTAGTGGACAGTGTTAGGAATAGAAAACTAATAATTTATCTAGATAAAGATAAAGATGACTATACTAATTTTCATCTAAATGATAAAAATAAGTACATTTTTATCTAGATAAATATGAGAAAATTCCATGTTTGATTTTGAAAATATTCAAGATACTACAGCCTACAGGTATTAGGTAAAAAAAAAAAATCATAATTAAAAACATTTTAAAATAAATGTAATTTCTTAAAATTATTTCAAACATTAATGAACATAAAATTTAAAATTATTTTTTTTTTAAATAAACTTCATAAGAAGATTGTGTCATCTTATCAGTTAGTTATTATCTGTGTAATAGGTATACGGTGTACAGAAAAATGTAAAAATGAAGATATACAAATATTTCAAATTTTCAAATTTTATTTTTATTCCATTTATCTAGATAGGTATTCATAGATAACTAAAATTGTATCTAGATGAAAATAAAGATAATTGAATATAAATTTATCTAAATATTTCCAAACACTGCTAGTGGAGCAATCACGGGAGAGATTCTGGGGATTGCCTATAAACGTTCCATAGATAGTGCTAGCCCTCTATCAGGCCTTACAATGAATTATATTTTTTATATTAAGATAAATAATTCAATAAACAATATTATTATTATCTATATACTCGACTCAACACCCAATGATCCATGTCACCAACAATATCGGATTGTGGAGTCTATTTATAAAACATAAATAACAGTGTTAAGATTCACAACCCTATCCACCATTAGGTCAACAAAATTGAATAAAATGGAAAAACACACACCGTTCAATCATCACTTGCTTCCTATACTAGTGCGGTAGAGTATAAACGGCATCTCATTACTGGCTGTATATGGATATACTCTCCTCTCTGATAATCTTTTCCCGATCTCCTGTAACGTCTCCTCTTCACCTATCGCTCAGTTGTCTGCACTCGGTGGTGGACTTGGTCTAAGTGTCGGTCTGTTTATATTTACGAGGTCTCGGAGACTCGACCTCGGTGTGTGATATTATTACTAGGGATCAGGGTAACCTTATGTGAAGCAAGTACTCAACGTATATATATATATATATATATGTATCTATTATTAAATATAACTACAACATGAAATATTATAATAACTAATATAAACTATTATAATAACTGTATTTATTTATAAATTATAATAAGGGTTACCAATCGGGCCGTGTGTGTCGTGGATGCCGATCTCCAGGTTGAGTTGAGCCAGTCGTCCGTAGGTCCTCTTCGGGTCGTTGTTAGCCCTCGCCACCTTCACCATCAACTCTTGACACTCAACTGTCCATTACACTGTTAAGAGTCTCGGTCGGTCATTAACTCGACGCGTGTTTAACTCTCGTCAGCATAATATTACATTGCACAATTGTGCGACCATATTTGCATTATTAACACTCAGCATATTAGCCGTGCTCAACGTAGGGAGTAATGTACGATGTCGATGATGACAATCGTTACACTCCCGTAAGGTACTCATAGTTATTCCAGGCAGATGTCCTTACTGTGACGCCTGGGATAATTTACTTAACCTACGAGATCCACAATCAGTTCACCAACAACATTCGGCAAGAAGAAGTTGCAGTCGTCTACCTACAAGCCAACCAGCCAGCCACGAGGAGGAGTTTGCCCTTGCTGTAGTCTTCCGTCAAGCTCGCTCTGCTATCTAACTCAAGGAAGAGCCATTGCCGCCACGCAGTCAATCATAGGAGATCACTATTTACGGTACAGTCACATAAACCCATTATTCTTGTCTGCACTCAACGAATTATCACAAGTTAAAACAACAAAATGCATTAATCAAATGTTAACAAAAATTAATTTATTAAAATAATAAAATTTTTATTGATTTTACAAATATTAAATCAAATTAATAATAAATTTAATTAAAATAACAAATTAATTTGGTTCTGTTTATAAAATAAACAACTTTTAATTTGATAAAACATAGATGTAATACTAATAACAATTTTCTTATTACAATAAAATATATTATTAAATTGATAAAATACTTTATTTGAAATAATTATAGCATGTCTAAAAATACCAAAGATGGGTTTTTTGATGAATTATGTCTACGATATCCGCGCGTACGTACGACGTTTGCACACACGTCATTCATTTCACATATTTTGCCCAATACCCATGATGACTACTGCACTAAGCACCGGATTGGGAATTGTTATTTAATATTTTGTATTTTTGTAATCTTCTGTTTGTATAAGACGTTTATTAAAAAGTTAATCACGCTTTTGATGTGTTCAAGTTTTTAGTTAAGTTTAAGTAGATATCTATTTCGATTCCAAGTATCAAAGGATCGGTAAGTAAAATAATTGACTGGTATATTGCGGAATATTATTTGTATATTTTAAATCTAATAAGGTAAGTGAAATATTTGTATACTGTAACATATTCATTATTCTCGTGCCCATGTGTTTGCTAGTAAGGATTCTTAATCCATTAAGCTCAGAAACTTGCCATTTGTTCTTCTAAGTAGCAAATCAAAAATATGTTTTTGTTGTTCTGAGTTTCTGACGGTTATTTTATATAAACTGGTTAGCTCCAATTTACCTTCAATAGAGCAAAACTATGTTCAACAAACTTTATTTTAAAACCTATTAGATATTTTGTAGATTCAAATCACCAACATTGAACTATAACTTATCTACTGTTCAAAACATTACTAATCAAATATCCCATACAAATAATGACATATCTAAAAATACAGTATTTAAATTGCACAGTATTTTAACCAGTAATCCAAATGGGTCATTAATTCTGGATTACTATACAAAACATAATGTTTTAAATGAAAGTTGTCGTGGAGATGTTAGTGGAGATTATTATTTCTGATATAATCAAAAATGGCTCTACAATGACAGTTGGATTGGCAAATTCTATCGACCAATGCAATTGTTGGAACTTTTCATTCTGAAATCAAGGTAATAATATAAGTCTCAAGTACCTAGCTAATAATAAACCTATTAAATAAATAAATTGGTATTGTGATTTATTATAGGATTTATATTTTGTTAAAAATACCATGAATTCCCCAATAGATAAATTGTATACAAAATATTTTAATACTATTCGATCAATGAAGCAAAGTGGATTATTATCAAAAATTCCTAAAGAAAAGTCTTCAAAACTCATATGTCGCTCTATGGATAAAAACAATCGTTTACTTGGTAATGTATAATATTAAATTGTACGTAATAATTCGTATTTTATTCTTAAATGTTAGAAGTGGAATTTCTTTGAGATAAATAGTGTAGTAGAATAGTTTGAGTTGTTAGTAAATAAATTATAAATTATAACTGAAAAGGTAAAAGGCAAAATGGAGTAAACATAATGAAATGTTAGAATGGATAGGGTTTAACTATAGTCTGTAGCTATGCTGTAGCATAACAAACTACACTCTTTAAAATTCTATGCCAATCATTTTAATAATCATTATTTATATAGCTAGTGAACCCGATTCTGAAAATATATCTTCATATTTATATGACAAAGATTTGACTTGGCCTGAAATTGAAGATATCTGGAGGAAAACCATTAACTTTCGACTGAACTTTATCAAAAAAAACAATGCTGTTGAAATATTCAAGAAATGAAATCATTATACTACGCCAATGGGATATAAATTTGTAAGGTTTTAAATAGAATCTAATAAACTAATATAATATAAGATAAAGTAGACACTCCATACATGTTTCTACATTTTTTGTGTGTGTAACTACCTCAAAATTATTTACACCAACAACATTTTCTATTTTACCAATGGATAGAAAATATTGTCTAAAGTTTCTTAATATTCATTGTAGGCTTTTAGTAATGAATACTATAAGTAATCCCATAATTTTTTTTGTTATGCTACCCCATTGCTGGAAGAAGTTGTAGCATATAGCTTAATTGTTCAATAATAATTAAAAAAAAATATATATATATATATATATATATATATATATATAAAATTATATATATTACTCATTAAAGTTAATAACATATTAACATCAAGATTCAAAAAAAAAAATGATAGAATAATAATACAAAATATGCATCAAATAAATGTATTTCTTATACTTATAATCTTATTTCATTTTTATAATAGCTGGAAAAATTTTTGTGAAATTGAGTTATTCACTAGGCACAATTTTGAAAAATCTTGAAACAATAACATGATTGTATTAGTATTTTAGAGCTCATTATTACATTTTTTATTGATATTTCTAGGTTGATATTGATTTCTTAAGTTTATACACAGACAACTCAAATTTTAATTTAATTTTTGAAGAATCATGCAATAAACTCATTTAAGTATTGAAAGAGAGAGTAAAAGACCCTGCTAACAGACAAACTTTGACAACATTCAATAATACACTTAACGATTTGACGACAGGTAATATTTGTAAGATTGGTAGTATAAAAATATACTTTGTATCTATTTAAGATTAAATTATAGTTTATTTAAAATCTTACTAACTAAAGAACTGTTAAAATCAGAAATTGTTTATACTTAAAAAAGTCTAAAAAGCATGTATTAACAATTCATTTCCAATAGTTAGGTACTATTATACCAATATTTAATAAGTAGGGCCCGGATTTCAATGCAAAATGCATCTTTTTTTGGTTAATCTTAGACAATGCTTTCCAAGCTTATAATTTGATTCATATAACAGAGACTTCAAAGGTGAAATTTTTATTTTGCATTTTTTGCTTTTTTTTGCATATTTCAATATTTTTTCATTTTTAGAACATAGTTTAGCATTTTTCGGTCATTTTTTCGTTTTTAATGCATATTTGGTCAATAAAATAAAACTATACAAATTTAGCCTATTCAAAAATATTATTTAAAGATAAATTATTTTCTTGATATTTAAGTAGCTTTAACGGGTTTTCCATATTAATTGTCAATCTTTATTTTTTGATTCAGTTTTTATCATAATTTATTATTGTCTGTGGAGTGTCACCCGTATTCGATCAAAAATCACGTTCAAATAAGTATTTTCATATTACATTTCGGTCATAACATTTGCTTGTCAATAAAAAGTCAATTTTTCAAATTTTCAGTTTTTTTTAATAAAATAATAAATAAAAATTACATCTTATTTAAAGTTTACAAATCGTGTAAAAAAAAAAAATATATGTATATACATATGGCATTTTTAAGATCATTTTTGTGGTAAAATGCATTTTTTAAGAGCATTTTTGGCTGATTTTTAGAGCATATTTGTATAGTTTTAAATGCATTTAAATTCGGGCCCTATTAATAAGCATTCTATTATTACAATATTCCATAAAACAAAAAATGATGAATTCAGTAATAGACTTTTAATATATGATTCATATCTGTATACATACTACATTATTTAGTACCTGCCTACAAATATCAGGGTAGCCAATCATTAGGCAATATCATACTTTAATTGTTTTTGTTAATATTTATTTGTGTGCTATATTAATTATAAAATGAAAAAATGTTTTATAACAAATTATTCATTTTTCAGATTCAAAAGTACTGGTTATTATGTATTTGTTACATTGTGTATTCATTCCTTCATCGAAAAAATCTACTCGTGATGAAAATGGTAGAAAAGGTTTTACTAAATACAGTATACGAGATTCACAAAATTCATTTATAACTGTGACACCAACTTCTGTGGACATGGAATCTACACTCCAAAAAATGTCTGAGATGGGTGCAATCCAGCCTTGTATTATTAGAACACTATTTGATCCAAAGCAAATACTTGTATATTTTGACAACATTAAGCATAAAATGTTTTCAGCCATTAAAGCCTTTGACATATGTTTTAAGATTTTTTCACGTATTCAATGTAGAGTATCCAATAGAATCAAGTGATGTGTGGTTATTTATATAAATTTTTTTTTTAAGATAACTACAAAGTATGATAAATCTAATGTATTAATTAAACAAGTGATTAATGAATTAAAATCTTAATTGTATGCATAATGTATTATATACTGGGTGTTATGAATAAACCAAAAATAATTTAATGTTTTGTTTTGTTTTTTGCAAAAAACATTTGCTAAATACTTATTCTTCCTAAACTCCATTTTATACAACTTATAAATGTATGTATTTAATATTATATTTGGTAGATTTAAAATAATTATTTTGTCAATTCAAAAAAATTATTTCATTATTATCAAACTAAAAATACAAAATGGTGTCAAGAAAACCATTTTGTGAATTTAACAAAATTTTAAATTGTTGAATTAACAAAAGTTTTATCTCTTAATCAACAAAGTTTTTCATTGACCGTATATTGATCAAAATATTGTTAAATCAAACCAGATTTTTATTGATAATACAGGGATATTTTGTGATTATGTGATTATGAATGACTACTATCTGTTACATGTTTAGTTTCTCTCTTGGAGTACTTAATTTTTATTATTATTTATTATTATTGTATATTGTATTTTCTGGTATCACCAAAAAATAACAATTATATTTATTATTATTGTAACGCATTCATAATACCAATAAACAATAAACATACCATATCCGTCTTGTGTGTGTCCGTTATAACCTCCACTATGTTCGTTAGTAAACAACGACTATTACACTCTAGGTGGTTTATCCGCGTACGGAAGCGATTAAAAACCGCCGCGATTATTCGCTTGAATTTAAACAGCTACAATTAAATCAGTATATTCACACTAAAAACACCGAACGAATTAAAAACCGTGGACGTCTGCGTTTGATCGCGCTTGTTTAATTTTAGGTGAACATCCGCCTTTAACCGCTAAAATTATACACATTTTTCTCAATGGAACAATTCATACCAAGTGTTTTATTTGTTATATCGGGCGATCTTTATCATTTACGTTTTATTTTTGGCGGTGGACAGTACAGAAAAATCTAAATATATTTGATATTGAACATTTTGTTATTGAAATATCTGAGGAGAATAGTATTTAGAATACAAGTAAGTATTAAATATTTAGTAATTTTTTATTACATATTATGTAGATAAATATAAAAGAAAAAACTAAGTTATAATATAGTATAGAATAATAAGTATAATTAATGAGCATTTTAATTATATTATTCAGACATTTGACAATTTAATATAATATTTTATATGAAATGCAATGTAAAATTAATATTATATACATATTATATACATAAAAAATATACCTATTTATAATCTATTGACATATCTTATGTTAAAAAACAATTTTCTAAAACGGATACACGTATACATATTCATGTACTGTTCAATATGATGTATAAAATAATTATCTTTATCGATTTCACGTATTATATTTTATTATTAGAATCTAAAGAATATCATGACTGAATCGCTAAATATGTGAATTAGTCAAAGGTAAAACAGGCTATAAAAAATGATTTTGACACTTTCCAAGAAAAAGAAAAGAAACTGAAAAGTAAGTAGTTTTCATGTAATTTTTAATAAAATAATAACGCCGAATTGAAAAAAAAACTGAATGTTAATTTAGTAATTAATATTGTGCACGAATTATAATATAAATTATGTAAAATAAATACAAAATTAAGTACTATTTAGATAGGCACTTACTTACTTTATAAAATAAAATATAAATTACAAAAAAAAAAAACATACTTCAAATAATATTATAATTATAAATATAAAAACAAGATGATGGATAATTTCTAATTAAACTGTATTTGGCCTAGCACTTTATTTTACGTCCGTGAAGTTGGCTCCCCATATCGTCATATAATTCTGAAACCAGTGTCAAAAAATTGCAATTCAATTGCAACTAATTGCCTGTTTTTTGTTTTTATTTGCAACTCGAGGGTTGACGGTTAAAAAAGAAAAACCAAAAAAAATGTTAATTTTGAACAGCCCCCATAAAAATTTTTACTTACAGACCCCAAAACGGTGTCAAAAAATTGCAATTCAATTTCAAGTAATTGCCTGTTTTTTGTTTTTATTTGCAACTCGACGGTTGACCGGTTAAAAAAGAAAAACCAAAAAAATGTTAATTTTGAACAGCACCTAAAAATTTACGCTTTTCCCGGTTTTCAGTTTTGAAAAATGTGTTAACTTCTAGATAGGGTTGTTTTTGTTTCATTAAAAACCCTGTGTTTCAAAATAATTGTTTTATATATATCTAATTATATTAGGCTAAAACATTTTTTTTTTAAAATAATATAAGTTAATAAAACAATTGATAAAATATAGTTCAATGGCTATTACACATTCTTGTATTATACCTTCTTGTAACAAATAAAAATCCTTAATAAAATTAATAACAACTTGTATAAATTCATTAAAAATGATTAAGTACTCAGAAAAAAATATTTAAATATTGGTACTTATATAAAAGTAAGTATGTACATTTTATTTTACATGAATATTATTATTTAATACTATAATTTTATTATTATTATTATTTTTATTTTGGTATATTATACTACTAGTACCATGTATAGCTAAATCTCTGCAAAATAGCAATAATTGATTGTTACTCGAGTCAATAAATGTTCGGTATTCTGTATGGTCAATGTACGCCATTGATATAATAAAAGCAATAGAGTCAAAAGGACATGTATTGTGTAAAATATATTTTTTTTTTAATAATTTTAGAGGAGTAGCAACATTTCCATTAACAAGCAATGTGTTAAGATTAGATCTCGTATTTTTTCTGCTTAAAATCTGATCTATCTCTGGAGTTGATTGCATATAAGCAGTTAATTTTGTTTTTTTTGCATTATTAATTTTAATTGTTGAAATAAGTTCATAATTTTTTCCTTTACCACGCCAATTTTCATATGCATTTAAAGAATTTTGGGAATTCAACGAATAACTGCTTTCTGCACTATCTGAGTTATAATTATCGTTATTAAGACGTATATTGTCATTAAAGATCGTAGTCTGGAGAGCGCTATTTTTGATTTTATTATTATATTTCTTCTTCATTAACTATTGAAGTTTTTATAGTCAACAAATCATTACTTTTTTGTAATATAATCATTTAAATTGTCATCAGCGAGTTTTCTTTCATTGATTTTAATATCAGTCTGCATTCCATCGTCATTACTTTCTGCATTATATGATTCACAATTACAGTCATTACTAGTGTTTCTTAGTTGCGTACTTCTGAAAAGTTTTGTGTTTGAATCAATTGATAATAGATGTTTAGCAACAAATCTATCTGCTGACATTGGTTGCACTTCAAATTTTAAAATTTTCCGTTTAAGTTCACCAAAAACACTTTCAACAGATGCTGATGAAGCAATATCGTATGGAAAATTGAATTTTGACTTCATTATGCTTGTCCATAATGGAAAATACTTAGAGGCGCAATAATTTCGGCACAAGATCAGGAAGATAATATGCAGAAATACTATTACCTTCTATATTTGCATTGTTACGACATGTTAACTCAATATTTTTTAAAAACTCTGTAATTTCATTCGAAGTATCTTCAGTTTCAGTCACGGTGTACATATCAATTTCGTCAGAGTCCTCGTCAAAGCCATTGTCATGTTCGTCATTTACCTTTATTCCTTTGATCATGTCTAGTATACGATGTCGACTTACCTCTGCTGGTGTTTTATAATTATTATGTGTGGATCCATCAGTTTCACTCAACATAATAGTTAATAACGATGTTAAAATGCTTTTAAACTCCTCAATATGACTAGATATCAACAATAATCGGAATCCTCTGACATAAAACTGTTTAAGACGTTTATTGTTATTGCCAGTTAAGCATTTAAAGCGACAAAATATCTTAATAATGTGAGCTACATCTATACGCAAATAACATTGTGGTATTTTTATATCTTTTCCTTGTAGGATAAAAAAACACTTTTCTAAATAAAAGCGAAGACTTCTTCCATTACAAAATATTCTTGACATAGCACCCAATAGCGCAAAACTAAAATTACATACAGCTTCATTAGGAGGATTTATTCCAGATTTCATCCATTGACCAAGCCAATTTAATATAGTTAGCCCCTCTTGTTTTTCTGAAATCATCTGAGTGATAGATATCTAGCCATATCCAGTATTAACTACAACTTCATATAAAAATATATGGCTAGACAATAAATTTAATGACGAACGTTTAATTTTTTTTACTAATCCTCCTGTTGCATCAATTGAAACTTTTAAATATGATTTGTTTAAATCTTTATATATTATCAATTGATGTGTACTCCAATAGTGGACAATAAATGGAACAACACAAATATAATGAATTGAGCCAGCAAATTGTGAATTATGCTTCAGCTCTACCAAAGATATTATGTGGCATTTTTCTGTTATATTTAATAGTTTATCTTTATATTCCTGCTTTGTCTTACGCAAAACTTCTATATTATATAAATTAGGAGGTGAAAATTGTCCGAATTCCATATTTGATACATTATTTCGTCTCCAGTTACATGAAAGATCATATGATAGATCTTTACCGATTATAATCCGTTTCTCTCCTTTTAATGGTCTTTTACTTGTATGCTCCAATTCTTGACCTCGTGTATCCATTGCTTGTATATTAATTTTTAGTGGGTGACCTTTTTCAGGCTTATTCTTACTCCAACCAAACAAAGGACAACCTTTATCTTTGCATTTTGCATTAAATGTAAGAAAAAATTGACTGTCAAAAGTATTAACTGCTACTTTATTACGTTTAAAAATGAAGTTGCATGATAATTTGTATTTAGCCAGGAATGCGTCATTAATCACATCGGTCCATGAGTTTGGTTTTAACACAGCATAACTCCGTTTTTTACCTTTATTTTTGTAATTTACTAGTGATGGTTTAATTTGTAAATACTTATTATAAGGAATGTTTAGGCGAAATGTAGTAGTGGTTTTAGAGTCAAACAATAAATTAGTGTGTTCGTTTTCAATAAAAGTAGGATCTTCATTACTTTCATTAACATCATTAAATTTTCCCCGTCCTCATTCCTCTCATTATCATTTAATTTCTCATATTCAATATTGGTTTCATCTGCTATGCCCATATTTTTTCAACATAAACTGATGGTTATGACGATTCTTATACACCGATATATATATATAAAGATATGGGAGTAATTTTATGGTCAAGTTGTTCACTAAGTTTTGTCCAAATTTTGTGAGTGTTTGTTACTAATTTTCTATTTCAAACATTTCCAAATGATTTTTTTCTAAAACTCTAAAAATCGAATCTGAATCGACAGCTGGTTTACGTCCGCCCGGTTTTCTATAAACAAGATGGCATTTAGGTTTATTACTTGAATAAAAATCAGCTAATATAATATGTTTTAAAGATGTTTTATTTTAATATTTAAATGAGAGAAAAAACTAGAGGTGGATCGAATTCGAAAATATGATCTCGAACCTAACTTTTTAACTTTATGTCGAAACCAATCTATTTAGTCAAATGTCAACATTTTTTAAAATATTAAATAAAATTTAACACAAACAAATCTAACACCTGTGTCATGTAATTACATGTTATTAACGATATTTTTTGTTTTGATGGACGACAATTGTAAGTGAAATGGATGAAGAACATCTTATCGAATGTGTTCGACGGTATATTGAAGTGCTGTACGATCTATCAAATTCAAAATATATGGCCACTTCATATAAAAACGAAATATTGTGAAAAATGTAGTTCCATCTTTAATAATTTCCTTATATAGTGTTATATCATAGGCGAACCTACGGTGTACCGGGTGTGCCTTGCAGAGGCATTCTCATGATTTTTTTGGGAGGGATATGAAAATTTATTAAAAAGTGAGCCTTAAAAAAAAGTTATACCTACCCGTTATTAAGCATATAAAAAAAAAAGGCCATAAGGGGATGTATCCCCCCATATCCCCCCTTTGAGAAGGCCCATGGGGCCTTGGTACACCCTAATGTGAATAATATGAATAAAAAAATTGAATAATAACAATTAAGAATTTACATGCACATTAATTAAATTTTAGTTTTTTGTAAGTAATACTGCAAGTGTTCAGAATAAGTTTGAAATAATAATTACAAGTAATTTTACCAATCGTTAATTTACATTAATAACGAAGCTTTTAATTTTTAGTTAAATCATTACACGGTTTACACATACTTGTTTATTGTTATTGTTAAATTATATTCAATGTTATGTTTCGTCGACATGAAAATCTCGAGCTAATAGTGGTATGTAATCTAATAATGGTAATGGTAGTGACTATTTTTAGCTAAAAATATTGCTTTTTCTCGGAAACAGACACAGCGCTGATAACGATGATTAACAAAATAATAATTTTGGTATTTCTGATTTCATTTAACGTTATGTGAATTAAGCAACTCACAGACACTAGGTAAAATTATATTATTATCATTAACTTGTGTTCAATAATAATTTGAATTTGTTTATTGCTTCCCCTTTAAATTTTTAAAATTAACTTTAAAAAATGACAGGGCACACTCAAATGTCAAACTCTTGGTTCACTTATGTCAACGGTTCCCAACATTTTTGAGACTATTACCCCGTAAACTGGGTAAGTACAGCGAGCGATTGACCCCGCCCGGTCTCGAGGAGCACTCGAAATGTGTAAATAAAATTACAAAAAATTTAAGTGAAAAATCCATCTATTTAGTTTTAGCGCAATAGCCATGACTACACTTTTGAATACGGAGGCACCGCATTCGAACCTCGAAACCTCGAAACCTCGAGACCAGGCGGGGTCACTCGCTCGGACGGTTAATAATGAAAATATCCCCCGATTTGCTATGCAACACCATAATGAAAATAAAATAGTGGTATACGTATAACGGAAAAGATCCTCTCACCCCAATGAGGCCCATTTATGGAACCGCAATGTTGGTGTATTATGACATAATACATACATCACGGGCGTAGGTAGGATATATTTTCGGAGGGGGTTTTGGTCTAGTTCTATATTTATATGAAACATAAAAATTAAATATTAATTATCTATTTAATAAAATTGAATGACCAATACAATATGTCGTCCATATAAATTACAAATTTAAAAATATAAAAAACATAATAATATTCTCTATTGATTCAACCATTTATAGGTGCCAGTTGTTCCAGAACGTTCGAGAGTCGCGTAAACTCCGCATAACATGTATAGGTATAATAATATATGTTATTCTCGAAACCCGATAAGACTAATTAGGAATCTCCTAGTGATCTACAACTCCCGAACATTCTAGAACAAGAATATTATGCTTAACGAAAAATTCTATACACGTTAAATTTAATTCACAATATTAATTTTAACACGTTGGCTACCAATCTATTTTTCAACTAACTTGCGCTAATTACCACGAGTAGTTCCGGTAACTCTCACATTGTATTTCTCGCTTTACCGTGAGAGTGACCGGTGACACTCATCTTATCTTAGTTTAGGACCCTCAGTATTTACTGTAAGTGCGCTCTATTAGATAGAACTATAAACGAGTAAAATCTTCATTTTATTATTTACCTTGGAGTATAGTGGGAAATGCCGGCAACTCTCAATTTTTAAAATATATACATTTTCTTAATCCATATGATTTTTTTTTAAAAAAAAATACAAGAATCATATTAAATGTTTTATAAATTCAATATAATAAAATACAATACAATAAAAATGTATTAATGGCTACTGTCTTTTAAACAAAATACTATTTTTGCATACTTATACAAAACATTAAATTATATCATAACAATCTTTTAAATGTTTTATAACATAAAATAAACTTGTTTTAAAATATAACACTTGTCTTTGAAAAAAAAAAAAATTAAAAGACAAATTTAAAAACAAATTAATAGCTTATTTATGATAAATTTAACAACAGTCAATACAATAATAAGGGTTAGTTTCACATGTCTCACACATGGTATTCACTTGCTTACATTTTTTTTGTACCTTATTTCTTCCTACCTCTTTTCTTAATCGTTCATAACAACCAACACATCTAGGAACTCCTTTTTTTCCTATTACTATTTTTCCTACATTGATTATTTTCAACCAACTTATGTTTATTAGATCTTGGAGAAATAATTTGATCATCAACTTTTCCTAAAGCCATAATAATTTCCTCTCTAAATTCAGAAATTTGTATTTTTTCCCTGTAATTTGTTGGTGTAGTATCATTGCATTTATGACTGATGTTCCTAATAACACATGAAATGCTACTTTATGGTACCACCGAATAGTTTTTCTCAAAGGAAAAAAATAGCTGGTTATTTGATCAGAGACGTCAATACTTTGTTTGTGTTTGTTATAAACTATTACACTTTCTGGTTTTTTGATGGGTTCACCTTTTCTATTACTTTTCCTTGTTTATAATATATTAATACCAAGTTTTGTAGAAATCATCCTAACATCTCTTTTATATTCAACAAAAATAAAGCAAGTTTGGCTATACTAATAATAAATTATAAACTGTATAATATGAAATGAATAATATATATATATATAATACTATAGCTATAATTATACACAATTATCGTGGTCGTCGTTATCGATAATTTCAATGGCAAAAATAGCTAAGGCTTAGCTAAAAATAAACGAAAACAAAATCTAAATACAGCGTTTAAAAATAGATACTTCGTTGAAGAACTATAAAATATTTTCGAGAGTCCCTGGTAACTCTCATATGAAAAAACTGTGAAATGTATTCGTTTTGTACCGCGTGTGTCACCGGAACTTCTCAAAACAATTATACTAATGATCCCTATGTAATCTACATTATAATGGTCCAATCGGAATATTTTTATCTTGCTTAGTTATAGAAAATTGGATTTGGTGCGCAATACAAGTTTTCAAAAAATTAGATCGGTAGGAAATGCTTGTTCTGTCGAGAAGCACCGGACATACTCATGGTAGCCAACGTGTTAAAATGTTTTCTTCTTTAATTTCGGGGGGTGTTTGAACACCCAAAACCCACGCCTTACCTACGCCCGTGACATATATACATACATTGTATTACGCAAAGAAACATTACTTGTGTAAAAATGGTGCGTTTCACAGAAGCATGCCAATATTCGACAGCATACTGTATAAATATAATGTAATGGTAGTAAAACAATAATAATATACATAATGAAAGTTACATTAATACATGATAACTACGTGCAAAAAAAAATTAACCTAATCTTTACCCCCCAAAAAATCTTATTTTAACCCTTGGAGGGTAATTACCCCTAGGTTGGAAACCGCTGGCCTATGTGTTATATAATAGAAATATAATAATTATAATAATTATAATAGAAAAAAAGAAATTCAAATAATAATAAAAATACCGATATAACTTACTTTTTTATATTCCATTATACATATGATTAAATGTATAAAAGCTATAGGTTATGTTAAATAGGACTTAACCTATAGCTTTTATACATTTAATCATATGTATAATGGAATATAAAAAAGTAAGTTATCTGAAATTATCCGAAATTTTTTTATTTTTTTTTCATTTATTATACTTAAAATGTTTCAACACACTATGTTAAATAGGACTTAGTGTGTTGAAACATTTTAAGTATAATAAATGAAAAAAAAATAAAAAAATTTCGGACGACTGTGATATCGACCGATACCTGACAGGTTGTTACATGTTGTATCTTGTCAATTGTTAAAGACATTTGAATGTCGATCAATTCGCGTGGTAACTGTTCAATCAATTTCAATTTGTGAATTGTTGGACGAATTAACATCGCTTTCCAACAAAGCATCTTTTAAATATTTTTGTTCTATAATTTATTATTATATTAAAATATATGTTAAATAGGACTTATATTTTAATATAATAATAAATTATAGAACAAAAATATTTAAAAGATGCTTTGTTGGAAAGCGATGTTAATTTGTCCAACAATTCACAAATTGAAATTGATTGAACAGTTACCACGCGAATTGATCGACATTCAAATGTCTTTAACAATTGACAAGATACAACATGTAACAACCTGTCAGGTATTGGTCGATATCACAGTCGTCCGAAATTTTTTTTTTTTTTTTCATTTATTATACTTAAAATGTTTCAACACACTGGGTGTTATTACAAGTATTTTGACAATTTTAAAATTATAAAAGTAACATATTTATAACATAGGTAATATTGATAATAAATAATTAATATTTAGGTAAGACAGTTTAAATTGTTATTGAGAATACAGTTTGACGTTTTTGAATAGAGTTTATGAGGATATTTATTTGGGGTCTGTAAGTATACATTACTACACAGTGGTAGTTGGGGGCTGTCCAAAATTAACATTTTTTTGGTTTTTCTTTTTTAACCGGTCAACCGTCGAGTTGCAAATAAAAACAAAAAACAGGCAATTAGTTGCAATTGAATTGCAATTTTTTGACACCGGTTTGGAGTCTGTAAGTAAAAATTTTTAGGGGGGGCTGTTCAAAATTAACATTTTTTTGGTTTTTCTTTTTTAACCGGTCAACCGTCGAGTTGCAAATAAAAACAAAAAACAGGCAATTAATTGCAATTGAATTGCAATTTTTTGACACCGGTTTCAGAATTATATGACGATATGGGGGGGGGGCCAACTTCACGGACGTCTTTATTTTGTCAAATTGAAGCACGTTAAAGTGTGTTAAATATTGTACATAATACTCTCTTACATCTTTAGCATTTGAAGGATCACTTCCAACTCCTATTTTATCCGTCATATCCTCCATAATGCAATTAATAATATCTTAAAAATTGTATCTATCCCTACTTGTGAAGGTAATTTAAATTTACTAATAAGCCATTCAGTATGCAATTTATTAAATTGATTAATATTACGCCTTGATTTAAATCATTTTTTGATAACTTTTTTTATTTTATTTTCTTATAATTTAATACAAGCATCACTCCAATTAATATCACTTATTTATTTTGTAAATAGAAAAATGCCAAAGTAACCGATGTGGTAGAAGCCAAAATAGTTTTCTGCCGTGTTAATTCAATTATTTCTCTATTTGCTCTCTAACTGCATGTTTCTTTAAATTTACTGCTAACTGAAAATATAATTTTTTTAGTATAAATATTAAAGACAAAATTAATAAATTAAAGTCCTGCGATTCAGTTTGAAGATTAATTTGTTTTACTAAAATTATTAAACATTAAATAAAACTTACCTTTCAATAGGTTATCTATAATTATTAATTAAACTATAAAATGAAAAGCCAAATAAATTAAATAAAGTATTATTCAGTACTATATAAAACGATTATAGACTGTAACGACTGTAGAACATTACCACGTAATGAAGCAAAGTCGATGTGCCAATGAATTTTACAAAATTTTGTTCAGCTTCCCTGCGTATCTCAACTTAAAATTATAAATTATTGTATTAAGTACGATAAGTAATCTACGTTTATATGATATCAGGTCAAAACTATTGTGTCGCTATCAAGTATCTTAATAGTGGGACCATATTAAATTATTTTTTAATACAGCAAATTACTACTGTTATGATAACCAATTTTTATAAGTAAATAATTTCTGTGCTCTAAATGTGTGTATAGACGCAAACAAAACTTATATTTTTGAATAGCTAAGAACATTCTTAACATTTTATGTGCATCGAATATATGGTGAAGTTGAATGATTTTTAATAGCAGTCTGTCGAAGTTAAAAAACAATAAAAAAAAATAAAAAAAATACTTTTAAGTGTACGACAAAAAAAAAAAATAAAATGTGCATAACTATATTTGTCACTTATTTTAAAAAGCTTTAAATTCGAATTAATTGCATTAAAATATTTAAAAAAATAAATATTAAATCGAGAAAAAATATATGAAAAAAGTAAATATTTCGATAAAATAGAGATTTTACAATAAAAACCGTAAAAAAAATACTGTATGTCCCGTTGATTTATACATAGAAACTTTAAACTCCGTATTAAGATTACTTAGGATGTCTATTTATACATTATAAAAAAAAAATTAACATTTCAAACATAGGGTTTTTGCTCACACTTATTTATCTAATTTAAAAATATTGATTTATAAATTCAATATAAAATTCTAAGTTGTAAATTATAAATTCAATATAATTTTAGAATATCTTCAAAAGTAATTTTTACATTTGAAGAAGATTCTTTGCTGGATTATGTTAGTGAACATCCATGCCTATTTAATTTGCAACGTAGTGCTTATAAGGATCAACAAATAACTTATACTTTTATATCATCTTCTATGAGATTTAGAACATAATTAAATTGATCCCAACTACGACTAAAAAATTCTCTGAATATTCGGTCATCTAGGTACAAATGCTTTTCAATTAAAATATTAAAAAACCTTCCGTTTTTCTTGTTCGAAACATATCGTGAACTTTTTTTGTTTTATTTGATAATATTTCGTTTAAGAAAATTTCTAAAACCATTGACACGGTGAATAATAAATATTTACCAATTTGTCAATCATGTCTAATATTGTAGTCATTCAGTTTTATTTTGTAGAAAAAAAATCATAATCAATTATCGTTGATTATATTTAGCAAATATCCTCCTAAGGGTGCTGTGACATTATCCATTCAATGTTATAGCTGTTTAAATAATTTTTCTGCGTGTTATGTTTTTTCTTGCGTTACCAAATTTTTAGTTATAACATTGATTAAATATATGTATATTTAATCAATGGTTGTATGTATGTTAAATAAAGTTTGCTGTGTAAAACTAAGTATATTACAATAGTTGTAAATTTGTAAAAAAATGTTGTAATTTATTATACACAGATTCTATATGATGTTTATTATAGGTCGTTGAAATGTCCACTATGTTACTTATGTTACTTATTCAAGTGCAATGTAATACCCGTGAGATAGACAAAATTATTTTTCTATTCTGAAGCATTAAGTTGTTTAAATTTTTTCTCTTTACTTGCAGCAAATTCATAAATTTCATTGTTTAAATCAAAAACCCTTTTCAAGACTTTTCTTCTGCTGAGCCAACGAATATCTGTAAAATAGATTACATAATCTTCAGTGTCTATTTCACTTAGAAAGTTTTAAATTCTCTATGATTCAATACTCTTGATCTAATAAAATTTACTTTTTTTACAACATCTTTCATAATAGATGTTGTAAAAATATCTAAAATATCTTTCATAATAGTTTGAAAACCAACAGATTTTGCACATACATTTTCTTGGTGGATAATGCAGTGATATTGCATCAGTTGTAAAGCACTACATAAACTTATTTATTTTTTTAATTAGCACTACGAGTCCTTTATTTTTTCTAACCATTGATGGGGTTCCATCTGTTATAACTCCAGAAAGGTTATTTAATTTTATATCAAACGGTTAAGTGTCGATTTTAATGTTAATGCATTAAAATATCACAACTTTTTGTTGTGCCTTTCAATGGAAAAAGCGCGGCTAAAGGTCGGTTCACATTATACGGAACGTCGACGTCAAGTCACAGACCGGCAACGTCACGTAAAATGTGTTATACATTCACATCAAAACGTCAAGATGTCAAACGTAAGCGTCAAATTTTAGGAATCATTGCAGTTTACTGAGGTTGTGTCTACGGAAGTGTTATACCACTCTAAAATGTTTTGAAACAATTGTTATCTACTATTTTAGTTGTCTTGTGGTTTTAAATTAAAATATAGACTATCAATTTTTTATATAAGTATTTCATCATGCCAAAGTTTAACAGAAAAACGTTAGCAACAATGGCAATTATTTTGGACGAGGAAAAAGAGAATCGTCACAAAAAACGTAGAACAACATGGGTTCGAGAAATATTAATTAAAAGAAAGCAATTTGGGGAATATCATACATTGTTCAATGATTTACAAGATGAAGAAACTTCATTTTACAAATATTTTAGAATATCACAGCATCAATTTTATGTTCTATTATCTAAGATTGATTTGCAAATCACAAAACAAAATACAACATTTCGTGAAGCTATAAATGCTAAGGAAAAGTTAATGGTGTGCTTAAGGTGAATTTAATAATAATATACCTTTATAAAATAAAACAATGTTATAAACTTTACTTGTTTATTTATATATTTACTTCACATATTATAATATGTTACTGTTACTATAGAACATTGCGTGATTCGGTATTTTAATAAAACGATAAAATTTCAATACATATCTTGTACATTTTTAAGATCAAAGTTTTCATAAAAATGTTGAGTAGTTGATGTTAATGATGATGGTTTAGAGATAGGAGATGATGTTGATGTTTGTAAGTATTGAACGGTGTTTTGTGATGGTGCCACTTGAGTGTTAAAGCAAAAGTATGATGTTGAAGGATTTATTGATAGTGGGATTTGAGGATTAGCTCTTTTATTTTGCAATTGTGCTCAATCTAAATCAGGCACTATTCCAAACAGTTTGTTTTTTGCCATGTGTTGGTATTCTGGTGAAAATTGTTGACAGTAGCAGTCAGTCCTTGGAAAAATGTGTCGATTGGATGCACATAAGATATTGTATTTGGTTCATCATTTTTCTCGTTGTCCAATATATATTTCATCAAAACAGATGATACTGTTTGTGGTTTATTATTTTTTTTTTGTCCTAGAATAATATGAAGGCATTTTTATTTTTTTCGGAGATTTTGTTTTTTGTGTTAACGACCTCATAACCTTATTACGTTTTGACATTATTTCTGTTTCACTTTCTTCCTCATTTAGAACATCGTTATTTGTAGTTTTGTCATTCTTATCGGAAATTTCTTCGTTATTTGACTCTTCACTTACACTTTCTGGAGATAAAATGTTAGAATACGTTTTTCATTCTTTAAAAAATGGTATTACAAAAGACATGCAGTTTTTACATACATTTTTTTATGTCCGCTGCTTGTCCACTTTTTGTTTTTTTATTTTTTATTGCTTTCCTAAGTTGATCTCTAAATGAGATCCATCTATTTTTACTGCATGACTTGTAAGTATAATGATATTATACTTAATAACATAATTTAAATAAAATAAATAAATATAAAAAAAAGTGACAATTGGATGTCGATCTGCTGTACAGTAGGTATGTTACAAGTGGGTCACTCTAATGGATGGTATTAAACCTAGACAAATTTTATGATATTATTGTGATTAAAGTAACTAGTTTTATGATTTTAGTATCTAGGTATAACGCGATAGGTTAAATTAATTTTTCCCAAAAGAATTACATTTCAAAATGTCATTTTAGATTCTTAATTAACTAGTGACTAATTTCAAACCATTGCATTCAGTTGTCACTTGGGGCAGTTTACAGTTCATAATATAATTATATATACATATAAATGTCTGTGTAGCCACAATAGATAACTTATTAGCTGAAGTAATGCCACCACTAAAGTAGAAGACTGGAAAATAATTGGGAATGATTTCTGGAATATATGGAACTTTAAAAATTTCAACTCTCTAGACTTAAACGCGCACACCCGGGGGCGGTTTTAACATCAAGAAAATAAAATTTTTAACAAAAAAATCCATTTATAAACGATAATCAACAAACTCGTTAGCAACCCGCGTTGCTAGCGGTTTGATACTTTCGATTTTTTTTTTTTTTTTTTCTAAGTTCGTATTTTAATATTTCCGGTGTTTTACGACGTTGCCAACCGGAAATCAACAAGTGATAATTATTTTCTAAAAATTTTTTTTCTAAGACCAAAAATAAACAAATACGATTTTAATCCGCGTTGTTAACAGACATTCAACAGGTTTTCATTTATAATCGAAAAATTTTTATAATCCCCTGTGGAAAAGGGTGTCAGAATATTTCCAAGGTTTCCACAGCCAGTCGTAAGGGGCGACTAATGTGGTTGCGTCAGGTCGACAGCCGGTGTAAAAATATGTCAAATAGAATGAGGAGTCCTTATCGATACTTAGGCGGTTTGTCCCATCTCGGATGTGCGCGGGGACAACAAGTGAGAGAAAATATTATATCTAGAGGAGGAGGAGACCTGGATGTTGAAGTGTGTGATACCACCCGGACAGCCAGTGTGGTAGCTGTTCCACCAGTTATGTGTGCAGGTCTACCCAACACGGGTAATGTCAACGGTGTTGGGACATCACCATTGCGCCCCGGGTTAAATCTGAGTCTAGGTATGAGGGATAGATTTAAAGTGAGAACAGGCACGTGGAATGTTGGAACGTTGACAGGCAGAAGTAGAGAATTAGCAGAAGTATTGAAGAGAAGGAAAGTTAATATTTGTTGTGTACAGGAAACTAAATGGAAAGGAGAGAAAGCAAAAGAAATAGGAGAGGGCTATAAGGTAATATATTCAGGTAGGACTAGTACTAGGAATGGCGTTGGAGTAATATTGGATGATGAGATGAAAATTAAGGTAGTCGACGTAGGAAGGAAAAGTGATAGAATTATTACGGTGAAATTGGTATTCGAGGAGAAAGTATTAAACGTAGTAAGTGCGTATGCACCGCAAGTAGGATGTGAAGAAAGTGAAAAGGAAGAGTTTTGGCGAGAGATGGATGAGGTGATGCAAGGAATACCAGGAAATGAGGATGCTGTGATTGGTGGTGATATGAATGGTCACGTAGGGAGTGAGAGGGTAGGGTATGAAAGAGTGCATGGAGGGTATGGTTTTGGCGAGAGGAATGAGGCTGGAGAAAAAGTTTTGGATTTTGCAGAATCGTATGAGCTTGCAGTAATCAATACATATTTTAGGAAAAGAGAAGAGCATTATATAACATACAAGAGTGGAAGAAATAGGTCGCAGATTGATTATTTTATGTGGAGGAGAGACAATATAAAAAGAGTAAAGGATTGTAAAGTAATTCCTGGAGAGAGTGTAATAACACAACATAGGTTGATGATAATGGAAGTATGGTGTAGTGGAAAAAAAATGAACAAAAGAAGGAAGACAGGGAAGGAGATCAGAATAAGGTGGCGGAAATTAATAGGAAACAAAGAGAAGGAGTTTATAAAGAAATTAAAAGAAAAAGCTGTGTGGAATGTTGAGGGAGATAAAAATGAGGTTTGGAGAAGGATGGCCACTTGTGTTAAGAACATAGCAAAAGAGGTTGTTGGTGAAACCAAAAGTAGTTTACCAGAAGACAAGGAAACGTGGTGGTGGGATGAGGAGATTCAGAGAGTAGTAGCGAGTAAGAAAAAGCAATTTAAGGTATGGCAGAAAAGTAGGAAGAGGGAAGATTGGATAGAGTATAAAAATGTATGTAAAATATTGAAAAGTGCGGTAAGCAAAGCAAAGCTTAATAGGTATGATGAGTTATATGAGCGGCTAGGAACACAGGAAGGAGAAAAAGAAATTTATAGACTGGCGAAGGTGAGAGAAAAGCGATCCAAGGATTTCCAAGATGTCTGATGTATAAAAAATGAGGATAAGAGAGTTTTAACAAATTATGAGGATGTGAAAAAAAGATGGAAAGAATATTTTGAGAAATTACTGAACGAGGAATATCCAAAAGAAGCTTTAGAGAGTATGTCATGGAATGAAGGATTGATTGGTCTAGTGGGTGAGGAAGAAGTGAGAGATGCGGTGAAGGCGATGAAAAAGAAAAAAGCGGTAGGACCAGATGGAGTACCTATAGAGGTGTGGAAAATGTTAGGAGATGTAAGCATTGGGTGGTTGAAAAATCTTTTTAATAAGGTACTAATAGAGGGAATAATGCCAGAAGATTGGAGAAAGAGTTTTATTGTACCAATATTTAAAGGAAAAGGAGACATACAAGAATGTGGGAACTATAGAGGAATAAAGCTCATGAGTCATAGTATGAAGATCTGGGAAAAGATTATAGAGAAGAGAATAAGAAGTGAGACGTCGATATCAGAAAACCAGTTTGGTTTTATGCCAGGAAAATCGACAGTGGAGCCATTATTTTGTGTTAGACAATTAGTAGAGAAGTACAGAGAAAAGAATAAAAAACTATGCATGGTGTTTATAGATTTAGAAAAGGCGTATGACAGGGTGCCAAGGGAAGTTTTAAGGTGGGCATTGATGAGAAAAAATGTCCCAAAAATGTATGTTAATTTGATCCAGGATATGTATGAAGGGTCGAGTACTAGTGTCAAGAGTCGGTGTGGAGTATCAGAAGGTTTCAGCTCTAAGCCCCTACCTGTTCTCAGTGGTAATGGATGAGGTTTCAAAGGAGATACAGGGTGAGATACCATGGTGTATGATGTTTGCGGATGATATAGTTCTGGTAAGAGAAAACCTGGAAGTTGTCAATAATAGGTTAAATGAGTGGAGTTTAGCCCTCGAAGAAAAGGGATTGAGAATTAGTAGAAATAAAACTGAGTATATTGAGTATGATTTTGGACAAAGAGACCAAGAAGTTGAAGGAATGAGGATACAACTGACAATAGATGGTGATGTGATAGGTGAAGTTGGAGCTTTAAATATTTAGGATCTTTTGTTCAAAAGGACGGGGGCTTTGACATCGATGTAAAACATAGGATTAAGTGCGGGTGGATGAAATGGAGAGAAGCATCGGGCGTGTTATGCGATAAGAGAATTCCAATTAGGCTGAAAGGTAAATTTTATAAAAGTGTAGTGAGTCCAACTATGCTGTATGGTTCAGAGTGTTGGGCGGTTAACAGGAGAATAGAACAAAGTATGAGTGTCGCGGAAATGAGAATGCTCAGATGGTTGAGTGGAGTGACAAGAGAAGATAGAATAAGGAATGAATACGTGAGAGGTAGTGTTGGTGTAGCGCCAATTGTGGACAAGATGAGAGAAAATAGGCTGAGATGGTTTGGGCATGTGATGAGGCGAGAGGAAACGAATGCAGTAAGAGTGGTTATGAAGATGGACGTTGAAGGGAAAAGAGGAAGAGGAAGACCAAAAAAGAAATGGTTGGAGACTTTGGAGAATGACATGAGGGCTGTCGGTGTGTACAGAGGAGATGTGATTGACCGAGTAAAGTGGAGGTGTAGGACAAGGGTGGCCGACCCCAAATAGTTGGGAGGAAGGCGAAGTAGAAGAAGAAGAAGAAGATATTATACGTTATTATATATGTATTATATATACGTTATTATATTATGCGTTATTATACATATTATGTATAATAACGCATCAACGATGATTGTAATGTGGAAATATATTTTTGCAAAAGCAGCGGTCTAGACAAATAGCTAAGATTTAATAAAATTAACGCAGAAAAAATACTTCGTAAATGTATAATATAAATTGTCTAAAGCTACCATATCGGAACTCATAATAGATTCGTACATGCCTATATAGCTAATAATAATTCTTCAGACAGTATAGTACTCGTTTCGAATATGATTGCGTACGTTAGCTATGCATTATGTCACCTATTTGTATTATATGTATAAATGGAGATATAAATAGGACTTGGCCCAATTCACAAATAAAAGAATAAATAACTTTCGACGATATGATTTGGGTTTGAATACAGAAAGAGAGAGAGGGAGAAAGAAAGACGGAAATGTTAGTGGTATGTGGTTTTACGGTAGAACGGAGAATCAAGTAAAAAATTAAGTGCTCCGGAGAAGGGAGTATTAGTATGTGTCATACGTACGAAATGGCTAAATGAGAAAATAAGTTTTAATGTATTTAAGGAAACTTCATGGCACTATATCCATAATCTCGCGATCCCTTTATGACGTGCGCTGTTGAAAATACCATATTATATACAGTACGCAATGTTTGAATATTCAAAGTTTAAACAATCTACGAGATAACAGAAAGTTGAAAATGTATCCGGGTCATCATCGAAAAACGGTCCGACTGATGTTTGTTAATTTCTGAGGTATTATTTTATTAAATTATTAAAATAACGAGGAGATAAAAATATGACTAGATAGATTTAATTATAAATCAAATACAAAACAAACACGTATTTGAAATGCGATTGATGACAAAATGGCAATGCTTGTTTTGTGTGTTGCTACATATAGTATAAAATTGTTTTTATTGCGAAGTTCAAAAAGCATCAGAAATTTAGCAAAACTTATAATTTGTAGGCCAAAAGACCCACGCATTATTTAAAATAATTATAGGTATCTTCGCGATAAGTTAAAAAGCGCGTACGCGGAAAACTGCAGCAACAGGATATCACGTTATAATCAAAGCTGGGAAAGTTAACTAAAATGTTTCACTCGTTCAGTGTTAATATAAACAAAATGTATATTAAGTTAAAAATTATTTTTATTTTTTATTAATTGTAAAAGTTACAAGTAAAATAGAAAAATATATATGCGTAAGTTATTTATATTCCTTGTTGAAATCCAGGAATAAGGCATTTAACATATTCAAAATATTATATTTTTCGATGGTTTTTAATAAAAACAATAATTTGTACGAAAAATGTATTTATATTTTTTCATCTTTAAATTAAAATTAACTTTACATGATGAAATAATTAAAAAACTGATTATTAGATGCATATCACAGTAAAAAATGTAACTAGTTTAGTAACCATATTATAGTTTAAAATAACTACTATACTTCACTTTACCTTTTTAACTCGAAAATGGGCTGCCTTGATTTATATTATTACATATGCAGTATTGAACCATTGGTAAATTAAAACTTTGAGACTCATTGGATTTGGCTGCGTGCGGCCAGAGGTGTTCTCGTTTACCTTGATAATATTGTAATGTGCACGCGCGTGTATAGTGTACATTTTAGTGTGTATCCTCCCGAGTGGACACAGTCGCGTGTACGTTATTATATTATCGGGTACATAGAACGGTTTTACAAAACACTTATATAATGTTAAGATAATATACAATGTGTAATATGACAGAAATTATATCGTTTACATTTATTCTAGTGTAAGAAACGTAGAAACATATATTGCAGTTATCTGTTGCGCGTTCGTCTCCTATACAATATTATGTTCTTACTGCTGATCTGCACAGGATATTATACAATATATATATATATACAATTTATATACAATTAAATATATATACAGCTGTCTTATTCTACGACATCGACAGGCACCACCAAACGCATGTCGATATTTACTAATTCGACATGTACGTTTGGTATACATCCTTCAATTATAAAAAAAATAACGATTCTCTTTCTGTCAAACATTGCGCTAGAGATCGTTGAAGATGTGAAAACGATGTAAAAGGAGGACAAATGAGATTACCCTGCGGTAATCTTGTAGTGAAACATCTTTGTGGTAAACATTATAAATAAAATAATAACTAAACGATGTCCAGGTCAAAGGTGATAAGTACAAAAACATTTTTTTTCGGAAAATTAAAAATAATAAAACGTGTACATTAATTAAAATTTAAAATAAATCATCATTATTTCTAATATTTTTTCTTTAACCAGTCTTTCTAACATGGGTATTTTGAAACCCAAAATATTTTATTTAGCAGTATTTATTTTTTTTTTCTTACTACGCATGACGTATTTGTTCCTTTAAGCAATACATTTTTTGACATATACTCTCACACTCAATATTATTAGTAATTTATGAATAGTCCTGAAGAGCAAACGTCTTTAGACTTAAACATTTCTTATTGATATGTATATATATGTATATAATGGCTGATGACTTATTTCTTTTAGCTATGATACCGTCCGTATAAAATTATGGTTATAAAATATATAAGAATTCGGTTTCATCGGTAAGTGTTTGAAAAGTTTTTTTTTGCTCACAGTCGCAACCAACTGCAATAAAACACGGATGAGTCACCAACGCGCTATACGAGAAAACGCGAAGGATACAAAAACAGGCAGTTTATGAAACGACGGGCTTTCCGTTTTGCAATTTCGTCAATAAAACATTATTTTACAGTGGGAAACGAAACCTATATTTATATAGTTTATCAATGTATATCGTCAATAAAAGTGTATTAACTATACAAGCGATATCATTAATCGGCGAAACTCCTGTGTTTTATCTATAACTCTTAACAAGGTATACATATTTATAATTAGGTATTGAATACAATTATATAGTCGGTAAATTCTGTTCCGTCATGCATGGTTTGATATCATTTACAATTAAATAATATTTTCGAAAATAATAATATGTTGCTTTATTTCTATGTGTATATATAGATTATATGTGTTATATATATTATATATGTATATATGTATTGTGTTAATAAATGCATTGCGTTAGTCATTATATTGTACATTAGAACATTGTAAAGTATTACGAATTAAGCATTTCAGATAGATTATGTTTTTCACATAGGTATTATGTTAGGAAATAGTAAAATTATTGTTAATTTCGTGTTAAATATTTCAGTCGTAACAACCTAACGCGTTGTTAGGTATGCATGAGTATTACAATCAGCGTTATTAAATTATTTATTATTCTACACTTGATATTATAGACATTATAACAAGAGACATTAAAGAAATCGTACTTATGGTTTGATTTACAGACAATAGCGTTCACGATCAAGTAATATCACTATACAGCACAAACGGGGAACGAGTATGTATATGGATATTTAAAATTAACATTAATCAAGTCGAAGGCAACTCGGGTAATACACCGGCAATTATTTATCGAACCTCAGTTAGCGTAGGTATATTGTTATTATTTTTTCATGTGGCGCATTTGTCAGCAATGTTTGCATAACATCTAGAAGCGAGAAAAAAATGAAGAATAATTAGTATTCCATAATATTCAGCTTAAGCCGTGTCCATTAATCATTATAAATAAAATTTATTGAAACTCAAAATTCTATATATTTAGTATGTATTTTGATTTTTAAATTTAGGATTCATTTTAGATAATATATACTCTGATTCCTAGTCTGTGTCGACGACCTCTAGTGCGTTAATGGTATATAGAGTACATCCGGTACTACGACGATTCCATTCCGATTCACTTTTTAACACCTCCGTTGCAACGACACTATACATAATAGCTCATCGAGTCATTGTCAAACGCAATGAAAAACGATCAAACTCAGTAAAAGGGAGGCACAAAAATAAAATGAGCCCAACGAGTTTGTGTAACCGCTATTCGGCTAATATATACAGAGATTTATACGCTGCGCTAGTACACATATTATTATTATGAACCCCACTATTTTACGTATGATGTTGTTCTAATTTTAGCGCAGGAGACAATTTATACAAGTATATTATTGTTGAATTTATAATTATTACGTTAAAATTATTTAATGTAATTATTTTATATAATCTAATGTATATATATAATTACAGCACAAACGTGTTCAAAGCACCAATCGATAATATATGACGCCAACACCAAATTCTTACGGAAAAAGCGGAATGTGTACACTACTCTATAACAGACGATCATTATCCTCGTAATAGTATGTAGTCATTCTCGTCGGACAAAAGTAAACGTTTCGCAAATGCGTTTTCGTGAAATCGCGAGTCATCAAACGAGGTACAAACTGACTCGAATCTCGATCAACTTTCAAATTCGAGAACTATAGCAGTGATATGTTCGTGCTAAATACGTAATATAGTATAACAAGTGGATTGTACATACGTACAAATAGTGACACGTCAATTAGTATGTTATTATAATTTGGTGTTAACTATACCGAAACCACAGGCGTATGCGAACAACAAGGGTAAGGTCAATCGATGACTACACGGGTTTTATCGTATTATTCCAATATAATACCATCCTATATGCATTTCCTATTAGTTACAAACAATGACAAGTGGTTTTCATAGAATTAGATATCGTATTTGTTTCGATAGTGTCGGATTACGACTACGACGGTAATAGTCCCAGGTGTTTTTCTCAAGCACTGGTACATACGGACGACATTGGCGAAAAACTTTCAATATTTATACATGTACCAACGTATGTACGGTATGTATACCGTACCTATGTAAACATTACAAGAATATCGAGTATCACAAGTTAATATTTTTATTAAGTGAACCTCCTGTATAATATTTATATTGGTCAACGATCGATGGGTAGCCATACATAGTTATATTAGAGCTGATATTTTAGTGTGTTTTGTATCATTTTCAAAATCTTTCTGTGCGATTCTTATGTTGTCACACATTTGTTTTGTGAACTTTTGGTATGGATTCAAAAGTTAATTTTATATTTTACGCCAATTTCTTAGAGCACAATAGGACTTTTGAGAGCGATTTAGAAATTTTTGAATAAACATTTTGAATTTGAAATTTAATTTTAAGATTTTTTTTTTTTAAAAAAAAAAAGATTTTACATGATTATGTGTTTTAATATACATCCATAAAAATGTAGTAGGTATATGTATTGTTATTGGAAAATTATATAACTGTAAGACTTTTTTTAAATACATTTTGTATCATATATACTAACAGCTATATTCATAGATTGGATTTAACTACAACTTAGTATATACTTTATTAAGTTAAATATAAAATGTTTAAACGACAACGTATTCATAGAAAATTCTTATAATTCACTTAGTAAAGTATATACTAAGCAAATATTATACCTAAGAATTTTTTAACTGCTATTATCAGGAAAATTGAATAAGTTTTTCTTGTTATCATTGTGTTATCACTGTAATTTGTCTTTTCCCGCTTAAATTATTTATTAAGAAATAATATTATTTTGTTATCTTATTTTTGAGTTTCATTTTTTATTTAAAAGTTTGAAAAATGTCTGAAAAAGTAATTAAAAGAAACCAGGTTTTTCAAGTTTTGACAAAGATAGACTTGAAGCGCTTAGTGAAGAGTCAAAAGTTAGGATCAAAAGACAAGAATTATTAATAGAACAATATGCTATTATTCATGCTATTAACTTAGAAGAGGCCAACCTAAAGTTTTTATTAGCTAAGCAAAAATATAATATAAATGAAATTAATCAGTAAATCTATTATAAATATGTTATTAACTTTTTTATTATTATGTAAATATTTAAGTATATTTAAAAGATCTTTTATACCTATAGACTAAAATAACTAAAATGTTCCTAAATAACTTATTAATTTAAAATATGCAAGTGAAAATTAATAAATAATTATAAATAACAAATGAAAAAAAATATTAAATATAACAATATTAATATAATATAAAATTTAATAAAAATTATTAAAAATCTTCGAAAAAACTCATAATTCGAATAAACGTCCAAAGGGTCTGATTTAACCCATAATTGTCATCAAAGTCTACAAAATCATCCATTTTGCATTCAAAGTAAATTTAAGTAAATTTAAATAAATTGAATTAATATAATTCAACATAAAAATAGACTTTTCTTATAGGTATCAATCAAATTTTTGCTAAATTAATGCAAAATTCAAATGATAAGGTCGCTTAAGTGAACACCAGAGCTTGCTAACATTTTACTTATTATTCCTTAAGAATTTTCTAACTTAAAAGTTAATTCCTATTTATGAATACTAATTTACTATATATTTACTAACTTTCGGATTTTACTAACAATTTACTTAAGATTTACTTAGGTATGTTTATTAATATCAACATTATGGTTTTAACTAAGTTTACACTGAATTTCCACTTAGTGTGATCTATGAATATAGCCATAAGATTATTAAATAAAAAAAAGTATAATTTATAAGGGCTTATAGAAAACATTAAATTCGCAATCAAAATAAAAATCATTTAAAGTTCTACAGACGTTCCCAGAATCGGAAAACGGAAAAAGTCTTATATTGAAAATATAAGACAAATATTCAAATTTCTTTCTTTTAGCGTAGCGCGTATAAATTATTCAAATATAGCAAATTACATGTTGATAACAACAATAATTGCACAAGAGGTAGAGAAGGGGAACACGATGGATACAACATAGATACTGCTAAAAAGTGTTATAAAGATAAAAATCTGATGTTTATTACAACGACGGATAACGGATGTGATACGATAGTATTAGTAGGTAGCAACTTGTATTTTACACTTACGCAAGCACGCGCGTATAATAATCGCAACTAATCGGCTTGTTAAGAAAAAACACATGCCACAGTAATTATCATACACTAACGGTTTTGCGAATCCAAAAGTAAGCCCACGGAAAAATATAATATTAGGCCATTTGGGTTTTAACACCGTCGTTGAGCTTCATTTAACTGCGATTTCGACCAATATTAAAATATAATATATAACGTCATTGTACAAATATAATTTCATCTCGTACTATTAAAAACTATAATACACGCAAACACTTGTTATTAAACCTATGTCTACGACGTTTAGGTACGAACGTGTCTTTATAGATCATACAATCGCTGAGGTTTTTTTTCTTCATACTTTGTTGTACGTCATAATAATGTCAAAAAGCATTATGTAAAAATTTGCTAATTTTCGATTACACATGTTATACGAGTATACATAAATATTAATAACAGTCTCATGATGTTAATTTATTGAGGTCAATTTATAAATATAATATATCAACAAATTTACGAACGCACGTTCGATATTAATAATAAACATTTCTTATATATAAAGTTAATAAATAACGACCTTCGGCAAATATTAGGACATCGTGATCTTATAGTTCAATAATCTTAATCTGAATTCCGACATTATTCGACGGTTTTCGTAACGTCGTCGTTATTCCTGCCAACATTTATAGTCATTTATATAAATAACTGCACAACTATCTATTATAAGATATTCGACCAAAGTTCATGTCACCATATCGTTTGTCAACCTTATAGAACAACATAGCATTATTGAATTTGTCGATTCATTGTACAAAGAATAGTGTAATATAATTGTATACATAGTCAAATGCAACGGTTACAATATTTTTACAATATTATAAAATAATATTTTGTCCGTTGTCTCTCAAATGGGATTATCAATTGGTTTCACTTTTAACACGACCGAAAACGAAAACATGTGGGACCGTCGACGTCGCCGCTCGAGCCAAATACTATAGTCAGACCAAAACGGGTTTTCCAATCTATACTGTTGTACCAATACGAGTAAATACTCATAAAAATCCACCTTATGACACTAAACCTTGCGGATTGTTAATAGAGTATTATTGCTAAAATTCGTGCTATTCGTGTGCATAATAAAAATATATTATACATACGAAGAAAAAAACCAAAATAACCGAAAGTAATTTGTTTGTTTGTCCTGAACCGGTTGTACCTTTCAAGGCTACTATTTAAAAACCGAGTTGCATATGGCAACAGAGATACAGCAGGATACCCTCCTACCCTCAGACATACGATTGCAAAATATTAAAATCTATAAAATATTACGATTCTACAAAGACGGTACTTGGCTATTTTTCATAATAATATTGTTGGAAATCACAATAAATAATATGTATTATCGAAATAGTGATCAGGGATTATAATATAAAACAATAATTGTTCCTTGGGTATTTTTTTTTTCGGTTTGTCTACACATAACATAACAGCAACTACTGTTCGCATATATTATGCACATATTATGGTTGATTTCTAATAACAAAAAATTAGATAAAATAGTAGCCGGCCATAAGCTTCCAATATATAGAAAACCATAGTAATACAATTTATAACATACGAAATTGCTGCCGACTAATTTCTTGAAATCTGTGCTGTCATAAATGGTGCATATATTTTACCTATTTATCATATAGTATTGTTATTATAGGTCGCGTTCCATACTCATTTCTCGTGTTTAACAAAAAACGAAATATAATCCCGAACTGCAGAAAACAAACATACACACGTGTATATGTGATTAATATAGCTGCTAGTGACACGCGTGTGCACAATGCAGTCCAGAAATCCAAAGCATTGGGATGGATTTAAAATTCCATAAAGAGTGGGAGCACGTTAGATGATATCTCGGGAAAAAGTTCAGTTGAAAGTGTATGCGCGTGCGTTTGTATGTCTGTATGTGTGGCGCACTTATAAAAGCGATTTTTCCGTATCAAGTGCCATTTCGGCACCATAACAATGGGCACGAATGCAATCTGTATAAGTGGCACGTTAACCTGCGGTATACTGCATGATTTTACGTCATTGGTATAACATCATTCTAGACGGCTACAAATACTTTCACGAAACACCGCACAACTATAAAATGATGACACGAATACGTCGCGACGACGGTCAGGTAACGACCGACTATATCGATGTGCATCTTGTGTATATTAAACCCGAGTCGTCAAGTATAAGTGCCCCACGTGTACCAGATACCGAAATTTACAAGTCGCTTAATATGAATAATTTTCCACGCCTTCTTCCAAAAACGATGATTGTGTCCTTCGCATGCATGCGACATACGCGCTGGATAACGCTTTAATCAAGTTGTTATTTGGCACACGTTTCGTGAAGGACGCCGTTTTATCGCCAAGCACCCAAAAGGATAACGTTTTATTTTTCGATTATTATACATAATATACCGTTTTATCCGACACACGAGCACGCTAAAACTGCAGTACTTTAGTGTACGTCATACAATATTGTGCTAATCGACTTATAGTTATTAATGTTTAATGCCAGTCGTAATGCAAATTAAGCGCTGGTAATCTACTTGTATGCATTAGGATAACATACACTGTTCACGTTTTGATGATCATACAGTAATTCTGATACACGACCACGAACATTGATTGCATTCAGATTTCAAACCTGGCTAAAATATGGGGACATTTAAACAATCGAAGTAATAAATCGTATTATTATGATACACAATGACCAAAATAAAAAATCGTGAATATTAGCTAACTCGTGCACACGATCAATGTTGACAGTTATTATAAGTTTTTTAAATCTTTTCTCTTAATCACAACAGCTCATCCCAATGTGTTAAAATATTACAAATTAAGAAATATTGTTATATAAATATATATAAAACTTATGTACACTAACGTCACAACTAGTTTTAAAATCTTGAATGAATCCCATACGTTTTGTTGCTACAGCGTTATGAAGACTAGTTTCACTAGTTGTATTAATGTTACACCATTTATTTTTCTTGAGTCGATATAAATTTTATCTTGATCAACTATTTTGTGATAGTTGTTACATAAATACTTTGATTTAAATATTTTTCGGGTTTTTAGATATAAATTGTACTACGCATTGTACAAAAATTCTGTTTTTTTTTTTTACGCCAATTATTCTCAAGTACCATTCCATTATATTTCAAACACCCTGTTATCTTTCTTTCATCGTTATTTTTATGTGCTACAATAAGTTTTATTATCAATTGTTGAGCACGTACATATCAACAGGCATTGTAGGACTAGAATAGCAGGTAATCTTGAAACCATTTGACTCATTGAAATATTTTGTATACACTGCGCACAATATGTGGTAAGGGAACAGCTTTCAGACTGAGAGAGGTTCATGATAAATGAAAAATCCAAAAATGCGTAAATGCCATTTCGAACAGTTTTTCATCCGGCCGTGAGTAAAACCTTTAGAACTAGACAATAACCAATATTCTAAAGAGTACCTGCTGGTACACCTGTAGGGTCGTTCTTAACTTACCCGTGAGCAGGTTAAACAACATACGTGCTCTTTTAACTGTAAACATATTAACTGTACATACATACATATTATATATATATATATATATATATACCCAACGTCTAGTTTACATAATGAATTACATTTTTATAAATATACTGTGTTGTGTAATGAAAATGAAAAAATCTAATAATAATACTGAAAAACTTTTAAATACCATATATCTGAGATGCATATATCAAGGATAATTATATAACTGTTTAATATATATATATATATATATATATATATATATATATATATATATATATATATATATATATATATATATAATATAGCAATAAATATAGCAATGATAAATTATAGAAGACTGCGTTTTCGTTTCTGAAATACATTATACTATGGTGTAGCTTTGAAAGAATGACAAATCTATAAATTATATGAAAATTACCTAAGTTACGAATTATATCTGTATTGCTAATATACAAAAAAAAAAAATCATTGTAAAGACGGATTCTTCGGGGTAGTACTGACAACTGCAGTGCACCTGTGAAGCATATTTGAACCATAATATGTATAATAATAATATTATGTAGGTATACTTTTTCATCGTATACATATACACTCAGCTGTTATTCTTGGACCTTGTCACGTCTTGTGCACAGCTTCTATCGCATTACAATAGTCGGATTGTAAGGGAATAATAATAATAATAATGAACATAGGAGAAGTGGATAGAGACTGCGGTGGCGGCTGCAGTGAGATAAGATGGCACCTAGTCTAAGGCCACCCTATACGACAAGGTACAGGATTATGAACGCGTCCGATGACGTTCTTGCAACGATGATCCGTCTGTCTAAGCATGTGTGTATGTGTGTGTATGTGAGCATGGTCCATACCACAATGACGTCTCTCATTAACCCCTAGGCATCACACACGCACACAAGCGTATGGACGTACACACTTATACACGAAGAGGCACACACATGTCGTCCATTGAACCTGGGTGCAATAACATCCAACCGCATTTTATAGTCGAATAATATTATTATTATTATTATTATTATTTTACGGCTCTATATATTATAGCTGCGTTTCAGTAGTATTTCTTATCGGATTTGGTAACATATTTGTACTTTTGAAACTTTAAATTCCCACTATTCCTCTGCCAGGAGTCCGGATTGAATTAACTACATATATGGAACGATTATGCGATGATTAAATTCTGTTAAGTATAATCCGTCATGAATAATATCGGTCCTGATGCCCACGAAAACTTGTACACACTTATTTACACCTGATTTGTAAGGTTACGCGTTATCACTACAGGTCAGTTATTAAACATTACTATCACGGTGTATATACAAGCAAGGTTGTTTCTTATAGGTATATCCTATTCTTATAAATCCAATTATTGTTACTGAAACTACGATAATACGCGGCTTAATAATATTTATCTAAAGTCGAATTCTCAGCGGCTACGAATTATTTTTACTTTAAAAATATCACCCGTAATATTATATAATATTTGTGACACACACACACACACATATGTATATATATATTATAATACAATTTAACGACGAGTGATGGACGGAAATTAATCTCAACCCGGTCAACAATTTTAATCAAAATTGAAAATAAAATATGTATACATATGCACTTATATTACAATATTCTCTTGCGAATGCGGTCCTATAAGTTTTAATTGGATTCACATTTACATTATTTACGACGCATTGATGTAGATATGATCAATTCCACGAATTTTTATTTCTTAAAGTTTTCGGTATTTTTTTTATTGTATTCTCATGGTTTCAAAATCTATGGAGTCGGGATTGGTATGCGTTGCAAAACTTTAGAACTCTAGGGAACATACAGTGTTTACAGTTAAAAAGTAAAAATATGCACGTCTACCTCGTAAAAGCATAGAACCGCAATATTTTACAATAACTGTATAGTTCGTAGTTGATGCCAAGAATTAAAGTACTAATTAATAATAATATAAAAACATTGTTCAACGCTATACGGTGTGTAAAGATATTAAATTGGTTTCGACCCGATTAGCCAAAAATCGTTTTATTCATCGAAAATAAATGTTATTCACTCTGTCCGTCGACATGGAATATTGTTCGTTTAACGAGAGTGATAGAAAAATTACGGACCGACACAAAAGCTCAATATTAACATACCCCGCATACGTATTGCGAACAGACTCGTACACTTATCGAACGATCAATACTATATTATGTATGCAGTAATAAACAATTATGAAATATAACTACTCACGTTTCAAGCGTATATAACCGCAATGGACTAATATTTTATTTTTTTCGCTTTTAAACATCGGTGTAGCGTTTAAAACTAATGGAACATAAAACACAAAACTCGGTAGGTACGTCGGACGTAGTATAATAATAGTTAACGATAATATTTACACTCGAATCGCCACATGAACGCGAACGGCGGAGAGCGTTTATATATTATTATACTCTAATTCGTCGTTTAATATCCAAATACGCATTCCAGGAACTGAAATAGAAAAATGCCTTCGGATTCTCCTTGGCAACCCCCTTTAAGCAACTCGATATACACAACTATTAACCATAATAACAGATGGTTAAAAACAATATTTGATTTAGTGCACGGAAAACACATACGACTACATACAACACCCCAAAACGATATGAGAGTACCTTATAAAAATATTGGATCACACAATGATAGCTTGTTTTTAAGATGAATTTGTAGTTGCTAATACGATTACGCGTCGATGTTGAAGGATAAATCGTCATCGTCTGTGCGCGGATTGCAGTTGCTAAATAACAAACGGGGTTAATTACACATAGAATATACGTACAGATATGACAGCATGTTAATGCTTTACAAGCACCTAAAACGCATAATATATATAGTAATTATTATCTATACATTTTTCAACTTTTCAAGTTTTAAGTGCGATACAAACATTCGTCGTGCACACATCTTGAAATACATAACAAAAATAGTATATATGGCCATTGGCGTAGATCAAATTTTCTTTTTTTTGTGGGCGTGGGAAGGGGTTAAATTGTAAGCATGGTGTTAATTTCAATATGAAACGTTAATTTTTATACCTTATTGTACGAACAATTAATTTGTTTGCAATTCCACCATAATTGCTAAATATTTCATTTTATACACATGTTAAAATATTCATAATATACATATTTTTTATTCTAAACAATTTAAAAATAAATTTTTTTTTTAGTCGTCGTTAGAAGTTTTATCCCTATCCAACCTCCCATTTGTACACCACCGCGTATGAAGCTAAAACAGTATACTATAATATTTCGTAATAATACATTCGACTTACAGTAAAATCGGGAACAATTCAGTAGTTTCGTTCTTTTGGGGTTGTCTGCAAAATTTTCCTTATCCTAGATAAAGAAAAATATTCAATTAATAATTCAATCTAGAAAAATAATTTTATTTATCTTTGTCACTATAGACATGCCATCAGATAAGGTCATAATGTATTTAACTTAATCATACACACACACACCAACGACATCCAACCCTCTCGTTAATGGCCGATTGAGTAGTAGGTTACACATTAATATACCTACGACATTGATCCTTGATATTATGATAAGAACTGGAAGACATGCTCTGTGTAATATATTATGTACACAATTTAGGAATATGTAAGTAGTCGATTACACATTTATGTTTATAGACGATTTGTGAAAGGAGTATTACAAAAGTATTACATGTACACAAACGCGGATATAAATTATGCACGCGGCACAAAATAAACAGGTTTCACGACTTATAACGACATACATATATATTTATACTTTATTATCGATTATTAATAAAGCACCATTGCTATTTTCCAAGTCTACTTTCAGTTTTATCACAAATTCTGGTCTTAAAAAAATCGTTTAATTATTTTCCTATTAAAGATCAAATTCAGATAATAATAGCACCTAAGCATTCATTAACTTCATGGTTGACGGTATAATATTACATACCATTATAAACAATAATATTAACAAATCTACACTTAAAAAAGAAAAATAGTTTTAGGTATATTATGGTAAAATTAATTGTATAATTGATTTATACCAAAAACATATTATATTGTTGGTGTAATTTTATTAAAATTAATACGATTTAATCGCCAACACTTTTTAAATTTTAATAAATACAAAAATATGGTATCACTGAAAGTGCTACAGTCCATAGCTTTTTATTTATTGAATAGTTATAATAATTCGTGTCACAAGAAATAAAGTGAACATACGAATTACGATCGAAACAATATGTCAAAATGGATCATTTTCCAATACTTAACATAGCGACGCGAATAACCAATACATATTTTCGTCATTTTTGTGAACGTTACCATTATTTTGAATTTATATTTCTTTAGTTTCGTGCAAAAATTTCACGAATAGTTCATTTACTGCAACATTTCAGTACATATAGTCGAATAATACGAATCGAATTGCACACACACACACAAACGCGCAGTGAACACAGATTTTCTAGTATATAATATTTTTCGTTAGGTATCCATCCTACAATGTAGTTCGGCTTTACTTTCACGTACAATAGGGTTCAATTTCGTATTTTTCTTTGTGTTCAAGCTTTTAATTTGTTCTTTTCGTTTTTGTTGGAATTTCAGCATACATTGAGGAGTACGAACAAATATTAAAAAAAACTTAGTTTGTCTAAAACATACTTTAAAAATAAAATAATAAAATGAAAAAAATAAAAAAATGAAACAGATATGAGATAAAAAATCGTCTTATTTCTTTGATAAATTATTGGGACGAAACTATGACTTTTTGTACAACAAATACGTGTGCCATAGATGAAAATTGAAATCTATGAGCCATAATATTACATAAAACTTTGCATGTATTGAAATAAAATATAAAATCCCTCCATCTCCCCAACTCACGAATATTTTGGATGACGCTTATAAGTATGATTCGGTAGTTCGGTATTATTTATTCCTCATAAAATAATTGTATGCCTTTTTATAATAATATTTATTTATATATTCAGCATATTCTGCGGAAGATGAAAAAAATCGGAAGCCTGGAACATTTATAACACTACGTATAGGAAGAAAAAAAATCATCTGTTTGAAACATTTAGAATGTATGTATTATACATGTTTGCGTTTGAATAAATTTACGGTTTATTAAAATACCGTAATAGATAAAATCTATATATATATATATATATATATGTATATATACACATCATTGTTTTACATATTTTGCTGCAACGGGAAATCTTTTTACGATTTACAATATATTTTTGTTACGCAAAGAGAGATAGTTTTTAATGAACGTCATTTGTGCCTTTAATTAAAAATTATACCTTTATATTGCACGTGAATACATTAAAATATGTGATGAGTAGATATTATTATTATTATTATTCATACATTATAGTATTAAACTATAATCTCAAATCGAGTATAATACAATTGTTAGCGCATTTATCATTGAAACTATCCTATCTCTGATTTACTCACATAGTTAAGGAAATATGTTTCAAATGACTGTCGTGCGAACGGCAGCGGCGGTGGCGACATGTTGTTAAAACAATTTAAACCGATGGATGAGTAAACGGGATGAGAATAATAACTAATTAAAAATATAATGATAATTATATCGTTAATTCTACCCAACTGTACATATATTATAACAATAATAAAAAAAACAAAGTAAAATCTCGTGTACGCCATAATTTTTTTTGTACCATCATTATCATAATACGATAACAGCGTTGCGCCTGACCGTAAGGTAATTATATAATTACTATACGCGAACATTGTGAAAGAGATGGTATTCCGCGGCTCGCGATGGGCGTATGTAATGTATATTATTATGTATGTTCGATGCTCAAGAAAGAGAGAGAGAGAGAGAGAGAGAGAAATAAAGAAAGAGAAATCAAATGCCCTTGAACTTGGCCGGACAGACGTATCGTTGCCATTGAATTTTTCCCATGACCCATCCCTGTACTCATAATATATAATGTACATAATAATAACACAGAGACGAGTGAACTTTTTAACGATATTCTCGAAATGTATAGTTTTAGAACACACGAGGTATCAGCTGCAGATTAATAGTTTACGTTATATACAGAGTGTATTACCGCACAACGATTTGTTTTTTTTCACATGCAGTAAGCCCATCACGTTTTCAGAGATCCACCTTAAAAATATTAATTATTGTACGATAAACATGCACACTTCCTCGTATATTATCAAAACACTACAATAATATAATGTTTTCGACTGTATTTCAATGACTTTTTAAATATGATGCTTAATTTAATACGTTATAAAAGTGCAGTAATAAAATGTGCGAATCCCAGTTTTCAGACATAATCCTTATGCGTCATCGTCGTTACCATTAGATCTGTGAAATCTATAATTGCGGTAAATTATTATTTCAATTTTTTTTTTAGTCTACGGTCATTTTATTAGTTTTCAATTTCTATAAAATCGTAACGATAAGGGTTTAATTTAATATTTCTAGGAATGATATTACGAACAAACTGGTACGAGCAACACCGATACGACATCATATTCCAACGATAAACGTATACACGTAAGGATGTATAAAATATAATGTTTACGAGAGGTCGAATGCGAATATTGTACAATAAAAACTGCTAATAACTATTGTCATCAAGACAAACATCACAACCAGCTACGGTAATGGTGCTTATTCGTTTTATTACTGTGCAAGCGAGGTGCACATCCGTATAAAAGAAGACCAATAATATTCTTGACACTCGTCGGATCACTGACCGCCTACTGTTATTATCGTTATTATTCCTTATGTAAATTTATTTGCTAGTAGCACGTATAATGAGGTAAGCGAACGATTGTATATTCGTCTGGCAGCCCACTCCAAGAATGAGGAATCCAATAAGTATTGCTACACAGCGTAAAGAACGAAGATTGCACGAACAAAGGTATACTACAATCGTTTTGAAGATTAAACGTATGTTCTTGATAAATGTGATTAACGTCATAATGAACGTTGTTATTGAACATTTTATACCTGATGAGGAGAAAGGAATGGGGTAAAAATATTTCTAACGTTGTACACAGCACAACCCTTTTAACGTGTTAATAATGGGCAACGGTTATTATTATTAAAAACCGAATGGAGCGTACGAAGGATTTTAGCAAAAGCTAAAACTGTTAACTCTTTGTGTAAAATGTGTATTATTTGAAATCAGTTTCAATCCGTAACATATTTCAATAACAAATATTATTATATTACAATAGTAATATTACGACTGGTAATACGTCATGGGGATTGAACGAACGAAATTAAAAAGTTATAAGAAAATAGTGTGTATCGGGTGCACCGCAATGGAAAGAATTGATATATACGTCGGATTTCGTAATAGGTTCTCAAAATGTCAATTCACATTATCGACGACTTTTTCTGGGAAATGAGGACCGTCGAAAGACCTCACAGAGGGGTACGTATATATAAACAGGATTATTGTTTTCTCAACGATTAGGGGATACACATGCATTTCACAGGTAAACAAATATAATATAATATATACGTGTGTGTATTCGGTATACATAGATATTTTATAAAATTGATGACATAATCGCAAGAGCCAAGGATGAAAAGGAAATGCCGGGAAACAAACACAAAAGGGAGAGAAAGAAGAAATGGTTTTTCTACGCCTATTAACGATGTACTGTCGTAGAGGTTTGTCGTTTGTACATAAAACACAAACGCGCACACATGCACGGCGTACCCGAACAGACTTACTAGACAACGATCGTGTTTGCCTTGTAGACGGTCAACATCTTTAAGTGCCCATACACCTCGGGTCATACGTATCACTAGGTATATGGTATATGCCGTAAGGGAATTGAGGTGGGTGAGGGGATCCGTGCGGAGAATCACGAAATCCTCCGGAACGGTGGTGGCGTATGTACGGGACTGCAGGTCTCTTCGGAGCTATGTATAATATTAGTATATAATACGAATATCGCGTAGAAGGGGGCATCATCGGGCGCGCGCATTCCTCATTAACAATAAATATATACAGGTGCTCAGAGTGACGTATAGTAGCAATATTACACAGTCAGTTTATTCTTCTCTTACCGTATCTTCCCATTTTTTTTTTTTATATTCTTTCCCTTCTAATTCATAGGCGACGATGACGACGATGGTATCCATCGTAATAATAAAAATAAAAAAAAACTGATACTAAATATTTTTATACACACACGCACGTGTACACCGTTATCGTACATTTATTGTGTGCAGCGTATACAATATAATATAGTAGTAATACAATAATACATAATAATAATAGTATTACAGTGACGGTCGTCGCCGTGATCTCTCTCTCTCTTTGCCTACGGGTAACTCTGTGCTACTACTGCACCACATGACCTGAAATGGGTAACAGCTTCTAACAACAGCAAAAGCAGCTGCCGCACCAACGACACACCTAAGTCGAAGGAACTCGTTGTTACGAAACAGAGGTGGTCGACAAATAAAACGCATACCTACAGAACGTAATATGTAATATAATAGAATAGTAAATATAAATTCGCTGGCATGTTTTAATAGACATTACGATCGTTAGTGCAATATAAACGCATATAAAACCGGTAAAAATGTAGGTACTGCCCTGAATGCTGATAGTTGCAATCTGAAAGATAAATCGTTATGAAATGGAACAGTCGAAATAAATATTAAAAAACATACTCGTATATTATACAGTCATATAAGTACGCATTTCAGTAACACGTGAGGGCATAGAAAACATTATTTTTGTGGTAATCAATGAATTATTTTTTACCCGTTACGTTTTTAATTCTATTGAATCGAAATATTTGTATGTATTCAAATTAATACGAATGAATAAACGAGCAATTTATAATAACTCCGCGGTTGTGCATAGATGTGTATAATTATATAAAAATACACCGCACGGCAAGAGAACTGAACGAGCGGTAATGAAGACCGATGACAGATATTGATAGACTTTGGTTGATCCCGAGATCTCGCGCGTCGGAATGCAATCGTTACAATAATTTATTATACATATTGCAGTAGGTATATCTTGCTGTATATGTACATAAATACGTACCTACGTACATACGTCTTCCCTTCCATAACAATTGGTCAGTATCATATACAACATTATACAACGAGAGACGGTGGCGGTACAGGCGCCGAAATTTGACGGGGAACTCGACGCCCCACTGCGTACGATATCTCTCGAAACACCGTCAAACGAACAATATTCTCAAGAACAACAAGAGAAAAAAAACGTTATTATACATGCATCGTGCAACAAAATATGCTGTTGATATATAGTGGAAAATTTTCGAACTGATAAAGATTATGGGGAAACTTTCGTGATACAATTGACCCAGACTATAACTACTGCAAGTATATTTTGTTTATTTTTCAGTGGTGGTTCAAGAATAGTTAAAAACACACCCCCATCAGAAAATACATTTTAAAAACAATTTTCTCGTTTTAGTTGCTGATTATTATATCCATTTATACTTGATCTCACAATCTCGCACGGTGAGTAGAGTATAATATCTGTATGCGTTATTACGAGTATTATTGTACATTCTATCTGTATTATACTACGTATGCTGGCACACATACAGCGGTGTCAGAGAATGCTTAGAATCCCCAAATTCTAAATTATTATCCCCAATTTATTTTGAAATAAAAATATTGTTAATATATATAATTAATAATATTGTAAATATTTTAAAGAGGAATATTTTCCGTTGATGAGAATGCGTTTATTCCAGTTTGCATTGGTAATGCTATGGACATAAAATATATATACGTTATACCAATGATTATAGAATAAAAAAAAAGTTTTGGCCTTACAAAAATATTTAACAGCAATAGACTAAGAGGATTTTTACTCATATAAATTACGGAACACAGTAACAGTGTTTTAGAGTGAAAAATTGTAATGGTAATAATCGTAATTAAAATGAACTACAGTTTTTTAGCAACAATTTGCATTGTAAATATGATTATACCGTTTAATTATACCAAAAATGTGTTCGGAGACTAAAATTGTGTTCTTCTAATATATAAATATATACGGTCATTACAATATACTATATATTATATTTAAGTCTCAAAATGCGTGTAAATTTTAAATTATCCCGGCGTTAAGAATAGTGCACAGACGAAAATAAAGTCAGATTTATTTAAACTACGTGGAGGTGCAATTAAAACGCTCTAAAACTTTCATGGGTCGCATTTGGTTTATGTGCGCTCGTGCACTTTGCTATCACATTATTTGTTAAACGATATAAGCGATTGCATCGATCAACGTTAACACACACACAAATTCATGCTTGAGGTATACGCATATTTATGCGTATATAAATGTAGAATGTGTAAGCACGATGTCATTGCACGTCGAGTTAGACAACCGCAGCTATTATGTATATCGATCGAAGATATAAATGTATTACAATTACGCGACGACCGAATGACTGGTGTAATGGTAAATACTCTTGCAGCAGCATGAGTACATATATATATATATATATATATATATATATATATATATATATACATATACCCATTTGTTCATTTACCAAAAACATGGGTTGGATGGAAAAAAAAATCAGTGCATGTTATACTCGGACATTGAAAACGCGAGTTTGATCGCGCATACAGGATGTAACGGAAATATTTAATACATTTTGCAAGAAAACGTGTAATGTGTCTAAACTTCACGTTGTCTGTATAGTGGACACAGCTCCTGTAATTTTTTGAAAAACCACCTAAAAATCGACACTAATTTAACGAAAATAATGAATTTTATTTTTTTAACCCGATTTTCGAAACTATAAAATTTGAAGATGAAAATATTTCGAAAAATAAATTTTAATAAAATGATGTTATAAAAACATTGTGCATATAGTATATATAGTATATATTTAATTTATGCCGCGAATGTTGGTTCTTGCATGCGTTTATCATAACATCTATCAATGCGAAAATCTTATTTTGTTGGTCAATGTTGGTAGGCACGTACACCAATATATATGTATATACACACATATATATAACATACTTACACGTGCAGGTTTGTTCGGTATCACAGGCATGCGTGAACACACGATCAAATAGATTTTGTTGCGCACGCCGGAAGTACTGCAGTACACAACATTATATTATTATATATACGCGTGGTGTATCCGGACGTTTGTCCAAACGTATGAAGTGGCAACCATATATTATACACATCATCCGAGATAATACAATTACGACAAACGTGTCAGTTAGCTGGTACACATGCATTTGAGTTACTAATATTATTATTTTTATTTTAAATACCTTTTCTAACACAAAAATACATACACTTTCAGACACATAAAACGATGTGTTAAATTTGAAACGATTTGTCGAAATCAAAGAATTATGTAAGTAAGACGGTTTAAAATCGAAAAAATATAACATTATAAATCACGGTATACATTTAATATCGTAATCATAATATATTAATGATTTGCTCATGATGAACGAAAGAGGATGTTAATAATTTTATTATTATTATATTACGACAGCTACTCGTACTTAACGGGTTTTTAAATTTAACAGGCAAAGAAAACCGCGTGGGAAAATTGCAGTAGAAACATAATACGAATATAACTATTATCATATTAATATACAGAAAGATTTTTCCGAGCAACTATATGAGTATAATACATATTTATGTAGAAGGAAAAAGAGAAATAAGACGCATACAAGTATGCAGGACGTATATACTACACGATATGTCGACACGATTATATGGATCGAATGATGATAACATGGTAACACACCGTTATTCCGTAGCTGTCGTTAAACTATTGACAACCGTGTTATATTATATCCTTAGCCGTAACGTAAAAGTGTTAGTACAAGTATATAAGTGTATACAGTACGTTCCAGAAATACAAAATGACTCTTATATTATTTCTATGGCAAATTAATACATTTAAATTCAGATTTTTTCAAAGTTATCGGTAAGAAAATTCTAATTGGATGACATAAGTTTTAAATAGTATTTATCAAAAAAAAAAAACTTAATTTGTTTCAACTAGATTGAATTTCACTTGATTTGAATATAATTTTTTGGAACAATTTTAAATAATATGACTGAAAATATCTTTTTCCAAAATATTTTATTTTGCTTTTAAGCAAAAAAAAAGTTGAAACTTATGCCAACCAATTAAAATGTTTTTAATTGATTGCTGTAAATAAAACAGTATTTAAAAATATAAATTTGCCATGAAGATATCTAGGGTGATACTGAATTTTTGAAACACATTGTATAATATACTGAAATAAAAAATACGCGCATATCTATAATACTCGACTACTAGCAGAGTACATGAGACACGAGAGTCGCGACGTCGTAAGTAAGTTAAGATAAAACGTACAAAACGTGATGATTTTGGCACTGACCGGAAGGTGACAAAAAAAATAACGAATACAATTATGCCCTCGCATAGAATGGTCGATGACAATTGCGGACAACAGCTTTTTAGGTAATTTTATGCCGTTGCAATGAAGAGAAGAGAAGAGAGAAAATTAAATTAAAACTTAATCGTGACGTTAACTTTAAACACACATTTCTGATAACGACGTGTGTGCACTATGAGTAACAACAGCAGCAATAGTCATAATTAGAAAGATTAGTCAGTGAATAGCCCGTGTGTCGCTCACGCATCCGGTTCACATATCATCCGAAGACGATGCCAAGGGCAGAGTCTTGATGTTTTAAGCTCATACGCACTAGTTATTCACACGTAATAATATACGACAATACCCGGCAGTCGTGATTAAGAAACAATCATATGTTAAACATCATCATCTGGACTATATCCGCAGCAATTGTTGGTAAGCATTTTTCATCACCGACGTTCTATTCGAAACCTCTACTGTTATTATCGTTTGTGGTAAAACATTGTATTTTTCGGATTTCTACACGTCATAAGCCAGTAAGCTAAGTAAACTCGGACCATTATTGTAGTGTTTATCATATCGCTATTAGACGGAAGTGAGTTCTACCAATTTTTAAAACGAATCGGCTGTCCTGATATTAAGCTCTCCTACATTAGAATTACCTAAAGATTATAGGTAAGTTTTTTCGATATTGTGATAACTTAATTTGCACATTATAAAATAGTGATGGCACAAGAAAAAATTGTAAACAAAGATATATTATATACGTATTACAGATTTATAAATATTATGCCGATTTTTTAAATTTCATATTAATATAAAAATTGAATTAAAATGTATGACGCTTTTCGTGGTGTTTATTATTCCATCAATACACGCTAGCATAATACTCATCAAACGTGAGCTCATTGTACAACCATGGAACGAGAAATTTAAGATTTATACGTTTTTATATTGAAATATCAATTCATCGAATTTTCTTTTGCTGCTATTACGTCGACTTTTCTTGCATATTAGTCGGAAAATAACTGCGTTTACTTAGGCCCGGTTTTTCATTCATTCAGTTATCCACCAGATATGTATCCATAAACGGAGATTTGATTGAATTTTAGGGGGGGCTTAAATGTCAATTGTTGCAAAATAAGTACCTATTTCAATATTTTATACTACGAAATTTAATAATTTAGGGGGGATAAGCCCCCCCAAGCCCCCCCCCCCCCCCCCAATTTCCGCCTATGTATGTATCCGTCGGATAAACTTATCTGAAGGATAATATTTAAAATAAAGTGATTCCGGTTTTTCAATGTAATTTTATTCTCCAGGTAGCTGACGGATAAAGTTGTCGGTAGGAAAATTATACTAATAGAAGTTAGTAACTGTTCGTTATGGGACAAGTTACACAGACCTATTTGATTATGACTGGTAAATAATAAAATAGATAAAGAATCGTAATATTATCGGAATATCAATCATTATATTGCAAAAATTGTACGTATTTATTTATGCGAATGAATATCGGTCGAAGTTTTGCTATGGCCACACTTACATCGCGTACAATCCAACTTGCTGTGGTTTTACTCACACCAAGGAAATCACCAACTGTTATTAAGAAATGCCAGTAGCATAAAACCGAGCTGATTCAACAGTAATTTATTTATAGTTGTCACTGCATTATTCCTTTATATTAAAATACGTAAAAAATAATTATTTTATCTATACACCTGATAGTATATATTTATGTATCGAAAGTCTGTTTAAATTCACCTATGAGTTTGTGAACCTATTTTGTCTTCAATGTATTGTAATAAATGACGATCAACATTTTTTCCAAGTCTGAATCTAGATCTAAAATCATCGTCACCCCACGCCAGCATATGGTTTATTCGTTCGTGTACAGTGTACGGACGACGTCAAAAATGTAAATATTGAATTATTTCAATATCGTCATCTTCAAATAAATCCATTGAATGATTTGATTATTTGAATGTACCACAATGAAATTTACGATAAGACAACGTATTTCGTAACTCAATATTACAAATAAAATGCTAAATTATGATAACACGATATTTCTGTTATAATTATAAACAGTTAGTTATCCGTCGAATAAGATTTATTTGATACAAAAAGTAACAGATAACTTATCTGGAACAATATCCGTCTATTAAGGTTTATCCCGACATTGAAAAACCGAAATTTATCAATTTTTTCTTATTCATCAGATAACTTGAGTTATCTGACGGATAAATGTGATTGAAAAACCGGGCCTTAATCAGTAAACTTACCAACTTGAAACGTGGCAGTTGACGTGACGGCAGTGTATTTCATTATACAATAATATTATATTTTAGATTCTGAACGGAGTGATGGAATCTATTGGTTTTACAATGATGTGTGATTTTTAGATTCTGAACGGAGTGAAGAATGTATTGATTTTACAATGATGTGTGTTTTTTTTTTTTTTTTTTTTTGTGTCTGTCGACACGTTTTGGGGCAGTAAAAATGCTTCGATTGCCTTATGTAGCAACTTTTCTGAAAGGAAAGTGAATCTATTTGGTACTTTGGGGGGTCAAAAGTTAAAAATTTCCAATATTTTTTAAATGCGACGGGAAAAACCATAAAAAAATTTGGGAAAAACGGGAGTTTTTACGCAAAACCAGTTTTCGACATAATCAAATTTTTTATTTTGCTATAACTCAAAAACTAATCGATGTAAATACTTGAAATTTTCACCAAATGTTTAGATTAGCGTTTTCTATACACCATTAAATTTTCAAAGTATTTTGACTTTTATTAAGCTATTTATAGACAATTGAAATTTTCAATTTTTTTAAGTATTTTTTTTTTAAATAACGATAAAATTTTTTTGGCTGCCTAGAAAATCTTGAAAGTTTAATACAAGGTTTCTTATAAGTTGTTCCTTAACTGATAAAAAAAAATCTAAAATCGTAAGTCACAATTTTCTTTTATAAGTGCTCAAAGTTCCAATTTATACGAAATATGTAAAAATCACGATAATTTGCAAGTTATTTTGTAGATAAAAATTCATAAAATTTTTTCTGTTCATACTTAAAGTTCAACATTTTAACACTAGGTTATCTATAAGCTACTCTTCAAAAATCTTTAAAAAAATTTCTACCGGAATTTGAGGAAAAAATTTTATGACTGTTTGAAATTTAAATATTTACGAAATTGCATAAAATAGCGATTTATTCTCAAACGATTTTAAATATTTTTTATAATTCAAAAAGTATAATTCGCAGATTTTTGAAATTTCTACCAGCTGTTAAGATTGGTATTTCCTTTATGTCATATTTTTTTCAAAATATTATATTGATTTTTAAGTTACTTATAGGCATTTAAAATATTCGATTTTTTTACATTTTTTTTTTATAATCGGTGATAAAAAAAATTAATAGAAGATTCCACAGAAGTAGTTCTTAAAGTCATTCAAAAATTATTAAAATCCATAGGCACAATTTTTTTTTATAAGCGTTTGAACAGCGAATATTGACAAAAAATTACATGTAAAATATAATATAATGTATAATATTCTAGACTGACAAACTATATTGCTGTATGCAACTGCCAACCCATCTTAATTGAAAAATATATTTATCGTTTCAAAATAAAATATACTTATTACAATATTTATAAATAACATTGTATTATATTCTAGACAAACATATCATCTCCGTTCAGAATCGTTTTTCGTATACAATGATACCTATCATTGAATTCAAATTTAACAAATCCATTATAATGACCTATCCTATGAAGAATCGCACTTCACCCCCAAGTGTACAGCAGAGCGAGGCCCATCCGGTTCTTTTTAATTTTGTTCTTTTCGAAAACACAATCATCTATAACAATGATATCTTAAGAACAATAACGACTATAGTATTTAACAAAGGTTTTGCTATTTTTGTATATTTTTCTGGCATTAAATCCATTACTGCGTAGGTTTAGAAGTATACCATATTGAATCGTACAAATATTATTTCTAATTTTTCTAGAGGATTGAATCTTTAAGATATATACGTATCTACCATGTATACTCTCCTATGTAACGTACTCGTATAAACGCGAGTCTTTACACTAGTAGGTCCGAATTTAATGTACATATAATATTAACTGCATAAACTGCATTATTATCAATACCACCTTATATGTAATTTATACACAAATAAATAAATAAATGTATATAATTGAATATACATTTGATACGTATGGTTCGATTAAATACGCGATATTTATTATTCCCAAATATTGGTATACTTTTTTTTTTTGATCGAATTAAAAAATGTCTACCGTTAAAAAATAAAAAAAAATTCATTCCTTTTCTTAAAACATATTGCACATTATTTAGTACACTCACTACAGCATACTAGTGATAGTACATTTTTTATTGCTTGATATTCAAACACGCAATACAAAACTTCGAAGAACGGAGATCTTTAAAAGGATAATTCAATGCAAACCCAAGTACCGGCCGAGAACTATACATTATAATGGCGATTATTTGGTATTTGTAACAAATTTACTGGGTATAGTCGTTAGATGCACCATAGAGTATCTACTTTTTATAATATGTTAGTGAGATCGTACACACAGGGTCAAACAAAAAATTACTAAAAACAATATACGGTATAATTATACAAACTTTTTAGTAAAATCGAAAAACAAATAATAATAATTAATTAATTTAAATCAGCATAATATAAATATCGAGATAGTATAATGATACCATTGTTGCGTAATTGTCGATGTTATACCACGCAAAGTAGTGTATTATATCTTTACCTATAGGCATATTTATACCACTCAGATTCACGCGACATAATAGTACAAGTTAAGTCTAATGCGAGTTTTATTAATGAATACAGTATATTATTTTGCCGTCGGTCGCCTTGAACTTGAACGCGTACTACCATTATCGTTCAAATCGCGGACCCATCGTCTTGTATACCATATTCGTACTGGGTATAGATATAATACTTATTACTTATTGCACACATTTTGTGAACAATCGGTTCTTGGAGCGCGCGTACGTCCTTCCGTCCGGAGTTATTGTGTTCTATCCCTGATCATATACACACACTTCGATTATATTATCATTTTGCTATTATTTTTACATTACGCAGAAAGAAAGAATCAAGAAAAAAAAGAGTATGATAATAATGGTAATTACCATCACTGTTCCATTATACTTCGTCGACAGACGCGCATATAAATATAATACACGAACGCACGCTTATAGGCAGTGTGTATAGTGGTGTGCCGTGGTATTATATAGTCACGTGGAATTCAATTTTGTCCAGCGAAAACAAATTATGACGCCATAGGATTGTTATGTTTCGCATCTGCGTGATTTTACTTTTCCGTCGAAGGACATGCATTATAATTCCATAATCGTATGCGGCAATTGTTTTGAAAATGTATATGTGCTTGACTAGACAAATGACCACTCGCTGTTGCAGCAGAATTATCACAGCGCTCCAGATACGTATGAAAAAATAATTATAATATAAAATCCATCGCGAAAACTCGATATAAAACAAAATCTGATAAAAGTCGTCAATATATAGTATACACAATATATATATATATATATATATATATTATGTTTTCGGAGTGGATATAAATTTTATTTTTTAACCGATATAATGTGATTTTAGGTCAGTTAATGATTTTAGATAGGTTTCACTGTAATACACACACACATACATATACATAACAATTATAAAATCAATTAGTTTTTGAGCGGAGAAATTCACCTAATAAAGGCTATCAGTCTGGATAGTATAGACCTATTGCCGTCGATCAACGCAAAGCAAGAAAAATATCAAGTAGCGCAATACGTTTTCTATTTATTTCCTCTCGTGAAGATTAGTTTAACAGAAACTTGAATTTTTTACAACGTTTTCGGTTTAGGTGGCATAAGCCAGAAAAAAAATTATAATATAATACTGTCTTCGAATCAAATAAATTTGTATCATGTACGCACACCACACCATTTTATATATATATATATATATTATTTTGTAAAGATCGTCGTTATCCGATAAGTTCGCGTGCGTGCACATAACACGGATACACACTCATAAATAAGAATTTATAATCTGCGTGAACGTATATAATACAATAATGCACATAACGCGTGCAGGCAAGGTACACGAGAAAGGTTGTTGTATTCGTCGATGATTGTTATTTTGGAGTTCCGAGTTCAAATAACTGTAAAATTGACACACGTTTCCAAGTATATATATATATATATATATATAGATAAACCTTATAATATAGGTGCGATGATGATGTTTTGCAGTTTATATACATATTCGCGTGTATAACACTACCATTGCATATTCGAGTACTTGCGCGCGCGTTTTCGATTTTAATGTCTAATTAGGCAAGCTCAACAGGAAACTGAACCACCATCAAGCTCGTTGACCCTAATCAAATATGATGACGTTATACGGACTAGTTGTTGTCACGGGACTGCTGAATCTAATTACCACAATCTAATTGATATAATGTTTATTTATACATTTTTTCTATCATCTCTCCACGTATCACCGCTCCGTCATACTCTTTACGTACGTCTTCGGTAAACGTCTCTTTGTTGTAATTTGCACTTACGCTACAATAGTTCAGCACAGTACAACGGCGGTGGTGACATCACGGTACAATGAGCGTCGTCGCGTGGTCGCCGTCGCCGCTTGGGTTCACGATAATTACGGTTCTGGGTGCTTCCAGACATACAATATAAAACTGTGGGTATTTTGGCTCCCCGAATATATAATAGAAAACACATGAAAACTATGCGCGCCGAACCCTTGTCGAAAAGCAAAAAAAAAATAATTCAAACCCTGGAGCCATTCTTTTGAGGCCCAGCCCAGCCCAGCCCTTCGCACGACACGTGTCTAGACCTAAATAATATAATACATTACCTAAACCTTAAATGGACACATCGACATCACATTGTATTGCAGTCATACCTATAAGTTATATAAATATATCATTTTCAATTATCGTCTGGATCTTTGGCGATTTCCTCGCAAACAATCAATGGGTCCGCTAGAGGAATGTATATGTGATATAACAAACATATAATATATAATATTTATGTTTGTATGGTGTATGTGCGTTCGACTTGAACCAGTTTTCTATATCAATTGTATTTTAGATTTATAAATAATAAATGACAATATATGATATACAATAGCACTTAAAGCGTCTAGTGTATTCCATGTTTTGTTTGAGGATGCAGTAGTTTATTAATTTTTTTTTCTTATGTAAAAATTAATATACTTTTTAAATAAACATTACGTAATATTTTTATGGGCTAACGAATACTTCATTTTAACAGTCTCGTAATAGTTACTCGCAGAAATATTAGTGGATATTTAGTTATTTTTAATTTTGCCTATTATATTCGCTAAATAAATACAAATCCTATACCTATATGTATATATTTCAACATTATAACGATGTTTTCAAGAAGAAGAAAAATATAAAAGTTACGTTTTTATGATTTTTTTGGAAATAATTATTATAGACTTGCGTGGGTTTTAATAAGTACCTAAGTATGCTTTGCGTATCCATAAACAATTTAACAATCTATAATAACATGTTTCATACTTTTAAAGTTTTCTTATACTGTACATTTCCATTCTAAGTAAATAATTATAAATAAAAGTTCTTTCTGAATTTCTATAACAAAATTAATAAAGACGTATTAGATTCTGAACGGAGTTATGGAATCTATTGGTTTTACAATGATGTGTGTTTTTTTTTTATTTATTTTTATTTTATTTTTTTATTTTTTTTTTTTTTTCTGTCTGTCGACACGATTTGGGGCAGTAAAAATGCTTCGATTGCCTTATGTAGCAACTTTTCTGAAAGGAAAGCGAATCTATTTGGTACTTTGGGGGGTCAAAAGTAAAACATTTTCAATATTTTTTAAATGCCACGGGAAAAACCCTAAAAAAATAAGGGAAAAACGGGAGTTTTTACGCAAAACCAGTTTTCCTTTTTCGACAAAATCAAATTTTTTATTTTGCTATAACTCAAAAACTAATGTAAATACTTGAAATTTTCACCAAATGTTAAGATTAGCGTTCTCTATACACCGTTAAATTTTCATTTTATTGAGCTATTAATAGACAATTGAAATTTTCAATTTTTTTTTTAATTTTTTTTTTTAAAATAACGATTAAATTTTTTTGGCCGGCCAGAAAATCTTGAATATTTAATACAAGGTTTCTTATAAGTTGTTCCTTAACTGATAAAAAAAAATCTAAAATCGTAAGTCATAATTTTTTTTTATAAGTGCTCAAAGTTCCAATTTCTACGACATATCTAAAAAAAAATGTGTCAAAATTGCGAAAATTTGCAAGTTATTTTGTAGATAAAAATTCATAAAATAGGCATTTAAAATATTCGATTTTTTTACATTTTATTTTTATAATCGGTGATAAAAAAAATTTGGCTCCTACAAAATACTTGAAAATTTAATAGAAGATTCCACAGAAGTAGTTCTTATTGTCATTCAAAAATTATTAAAATCCATAGGCACACGTTTTCTATACATGGTTAAAATTTCAAAGTATTTTGACATATTTTGATTTATTTATAGACAATTTAAATTTTCGGTTTTTCTAAATTTTTCGTTTAAAAATAAAATATACTTATACAATATTTATAAATAACATTGTATTATATTCTAGACAAACATATCATCTCCGTTCAGAATCGTTTTTCGTATACAATGATACCTATCATTGAATTCAAATTTAACAAATCCATTATAATGACCTATCCTATGAAGAGTCGCACTTCACACCCAAGTGTACAACAGAGCGAGGCCCAACCGGTTCTTTTTTTTTCTTAAAAATAAACATTAAAAGTTTTATAAACAATTAAACAAAATTTGTCATTTTTTAAAAGTATAAGCAATTGAGAATTATAAAACCAATATTTAAACATGGCTGTATCTTTGTTATTAAAAGGCATAAAAAACTGTGTACAATTTTCATGGTCTTGAATCTAGAAATATTAAAACAACTCACAGTAATGATTTAAAACATTAAATATAATGTTTATAATATCAGTAAAAATGATAATGTATGGAACTGCACAAACAACGGGAGTAAAAATGTAATACATTTATATTAATAACAATCGCACACAAAAAATAAAATACCGTTGACAAGGAGTAATTCATTATAAAACAATATTTTGAGATAAACGTCACGTTCTATGACGTCCTACAACTAAGTACACTAATTGATAAACCACGTAGATAGATAATTAATTATTGTATTAAAATAAAATTATAATTATTATAAAATATAATATACACTGTAAAATATGACCAGCCCAATAATGCATTTTTTTTAACTATACTGTAATAATAACACCCGAGAGCAACATTCATTAACGTCTATTATTCGTACCTACTAGGTATATGGTAGTAAAGGAATAAATAACAATTACGGAGGACGTGTGCGCGTGTATAGTTTAATTTAAAATAACGGTTATTATTAATAATAATGTAATGCAAATTGTTTTTCTTTGTATTTGTATAAAAATGCAAACGGAACAGAAACTAGTGTTTTCGGTGTCGGTAACAGCAGCCAGTTAGCCACACAAGTATAAGTATAATACATGTACGAGTACAATCTCTCAGATGGTATTCAGTGAACGATTTCCAATGACATCTCGCGTTACCTTATCTCCCGACGGAGGGTCCATTTCCAGTGAAATTCGAATAAATTCGAACTTACTACGTACAGGATGAGATCGGATTCATTTCGAAACGTATTCAATTTATCTATGCATTCTCACTTTCATGGCAATATTAATTGTTTTATTCTTCAATTTTTCTGTATAGTACACACGTATGATGCGTGATGATTATAACTCGAAACTGGTTTTCATCAAATGTTTTCGGAATAGTTTTGAACCAATTTAAAATGTAAATCAGTCATTTAAAACGACACATGTTCTTAAGATAATAATTCATGGTAAACATTTTTGCTACTTTACTGTGTTCGGCATGCGAAAGCATGGCAAAATATTTTTTCCTTACGTCGTATTTTTATTACGTTTATTTTTTCATGCTGTTAAATGGTACCTACATAATATATGTTTTTTGAACATTCAAGAATATATAAAATCTGGTTTCATTCGATACAATTACATAATTACCAGAATGTTATGATAGATACTACATATTATTTAAAACCATTGGTACAGTGATACAGTCCAAAATCATTAGCATGCGCAGGTCTTCTTGGTAGGATTAGATAGTACCTTTAAGGTACTACCTTAGCTAAGGCGATCGAACCTTCAAATCCCTCCCTTCGTTTTTTTTTCCAGCTAATACCTTGATGTGAGGCAACGATAATTTAAATAAATTATCTCACAAAATGAAGTATATGGTTTTATTAAACTATGATAATGTTCTATACGGTTAAGAGTTAAACATAGATGACTAAAAAAGTTTTCAATATGTTATGTCTACTAAATATACTACACATAGTCATAGTATATGTATAATCATGTATATTAATGATAGTACTTTATACTGATACAGACAATAAATACTGTCTAAAAAAAAACACTACAAGCACTGAACAACAGCAAACACAAGATATTATATTAAAGGCTAAAGTATAACCTAATGGCTTCCTTGTACTTCGAAACATAGAAATTACCGTACCGTTAATTATTTAAATACTGAATATTAATAATAATAACAAAAATAATCTGTTTTGAATTTATGGTTTATCTTTGATAGCTACCAATTATATGATAATTAGATATTATCTCAGAAGAAACCAGTAACCATAGTTGAAACTTCAAGCTGTCTCATCAATATAATATATTATTTACTATTTTCAAATAGCATACCTATTGAACATACTATGAGGCAGCTGCCTTCCCTGTGCTTAAAACTGTGCAAAACTTATGGAGTACGAGTTTTACGAGTCTAACAAGAAAACGGTAGATTTCAACACCACACATTGAATATACTAAGGCAGACAATTACAGCTATCTGACATAATTGTTATAGTTCTGGGAAGTATTTCAGGTATATAGAATCAAAAAAAAAAATCAAATACGGTTTCATTTTTGTATTTTGAAATCCCACAGACATTTATGATACATAAACTTGTAATTAAACAGTAGTTATGGCTAATTCGGAAAGACAAGAGCACCAGGTCCACGCCTTATTATTTTCATTAGTGTGGTACTTATCAGTAGAGACGGGATTTCCGAGCCAAGAAAGGCCATAAGTTGAGGTTATAACTCGCGTATAAGGAGGGAGATAAATAAAAGGAGAAAGAGAAAGATGCATAAACGAAAAAAAAAGGTTCATTATCGTGAAAGTTTCAAATTTAAATAACAAATTGTTAAGCAAACATTTATTTGGTCGGAAGCCTCTTAAATTAAATGAATTATGACCATAATATTTTATTAAACACTATCATACCACAGTTTAGTATGTACACTTGGTACTAGTTAAGTATAATATGTGTTTGTTTTAAAATATAAAATAGCATTGAAGATAAAATAAATAAAATTTGAGATGCACAGCTGATAAACATTTTATGTATTTGACTATACATAAAATGATTTTTATAAAATTGTATGTAGGGTGAAGTGAGATATTTTTGTGGCATAGGCAATTCCGTGAAATTATTTGTTGAACGCAACAAAACACAGTAATTTTCAAGTCAATCGTGTAATAGAGAATAATATTATACGTTCAACAAATATCACCAAATCGCCTATGCCATGAAATATTTTACTTTACTCTATTTCGTAAACACATCAATGTATATTTCATAGACATTTTCAAGATAGCCAAATTTTTGTTTTTAGTTTTTGTTCTCAGTTTTCTTTTGTTCTGAGTTATAGAAATAGAAAAGGATTTAATATTAAAAACTGTCAATGAAGTGATCGAGCTGTTATTTTTTAATTCTGCAAACACTTATTACGATATAAAAATTTGTTATAAAAACCTGTAAAACCGAAAAAAGCCATCAACAAAATCCCTCAGTTTTGGCTTGCAGTCAGATTCAAAATAATACATGAAGTTGGCATAATTAATAATTATATTTGTGTCCTCGGTTGAAAATGTCGTAACTCACGTGAAAAATAAAAAGTAATATTTTTTCATAAAACAACGAATACATATAGTACAACAGTAGTAGTACCTGTACGTAATATTCTATCACTTCGCATGACATCTCTTTTTTTCATTATTTAAAAAGGGCCGTTGGCGGTGATTATGACGACAATGACGGCCGCGCATACAATCGTTGCAAATTACAACTGTGTAACCACGGGTAAGCATATAATAATATCGAAATTATGACGACGAGACCGAATTGTCGAGTGTTCATTCCAGAGTTAGATTTTAAAGTTTCAACATATTATATCGTAAAAAAAATGTGTGTAATCAGTATATACATATAACATTTATGCTCAAATGGTATATATATATATATATATATATATATATATATATGAATTATATATGAGTGTTACTCACGGGTTCTTCCGCCAAATTAGCGCACACGACGTTTGAGCGTTCGAGGACAAAGAGAAGACTATAATAGTAGGGATTTGATGATGATGATGATGATAATAATAATATTCTTCTACTCGTAGAAGTATAATTCGTACCTATATCGAAGACGATGATCGTGTTATGAAACACGAATACTTTCGTCTGGTGTAAGGTACTGAGTGTACAGGAAGATGATTAGCACACTATTTTATCTATTCAAACAATAATGTTTATCTTTATATAGAACACCCTGTATTATATAAACATACATATGTGCACATAATATTATGTTCGTTGTTATTCGTACAGGGACGGGCGCGGTTGTAGCGGATATTATTATATTATAATAGTTGCGATCCATCGAAGCTTTTTCTCAATTGTTATTCTCATCTACATTCAACACCCCCAGTCATATCAAACTGCCATTGTCATCGCAGCGTGTGTGTAAGAATAATATATAAAGTGCACACGCATATAATAATGCTCTTAAATCTCGTCAAGCATATTTCGCCATCATCCGTGTAAACATATTGTGAAACCCACTCGCAAGTTGTTGCTATAGTGGCGATCTACATACTATTATATTATATACCACGAGTCGTACGACACGAGGATATGAGACGTACTATTTTATTTTACATTGCACTTCTTTCACTCAATGAGTCACATTCTTATACATGTATGATAATATGCATGTCGTTGTCGCACCCGATCGATTATTCGCCCGGCAGTGATTTTGCTTTCTAATATATATATACATAATTTGGAATAAATATAAAAGAGATTACATAACACATGCACTTCGAGTGAATGGAAATAATGCCGACTAGTATACATAGTTTCATAAAAAAATATCTATAATATTTATTACACTCTAATCGATATGATTAATTTATCACACACTATGAACATATCATTTTGTGCGTTCTTCGGCCGCGTATCATCGTCGAGTGACAATAATTTGTACGATTGTTGCACAAATAATATATTTTTATCTTTATCGAAATTGATCATTGAAAATAGAAGACGATCATGATGACGGACTAATACGATTGATATTTACATACTTCAAAATCTCGTTGACGTTATTATTCGAACGTCGCGACGTGACGCGTCTTATTCAAGTGTAAATGTAAGCACGCGATATCAATAGGTATACATTCTACAGTGTACGGCATTGTGCACAATTTTCTAATAAAAGAATTTTTTTACAGCCGAAATTGATTGATAAAGGGGATCATAAGTTTGAAAAAACTACGGTTTCGAATTTAGGTCACAAGCGATGCGCAACGGTTGTTTTATAAAAATACGGATAGCGGAAAAAAATTCACACGTTACGAATGCAATGAATCAAAAATTCCCGTTTAAATTTTATAAAATCGGTGGTCTCAAAATCAAATGTTGTTGCACTGATGAACGCACTCGACTAATTCATTTTGAACAGCCTCACGCTAGAATGCCTAAAATACAAATTTATTTGAGAATCGCTATTTAAAATTAGTATATAGTAAAAACAATGAATATTTGTCGGCAATTTTTAACACTTTTTGTTATTATGATTTCGTGGGAATATTAAAATGAAATAATAAACACATTATAAATGAGAAATAAATCAAATACGATTACGTTGACCGAAAAATATAAGTAATTGCACGAATTCCCAATTCTAAAATGTATATATTTCATTATATTTTAATCAGATAAATTATTCGGACTCTAGTTGATTTATTGCAAAATATGGAATTATAATTAGGTGTGAATTGACCATCAAATATCAAGCAAAAAAACAATTGTTATATTGAAATTTGCTAAAAACGCACATGCAATCTCGTTCGTGTTTTTCAATTTATATTTTAAAATAACGATTTCGTAAATAAAACGTATATAAAACTTAAATATAAAAAACAGTAGAAGACTCAACGACTTCCTTTTTTTTTAAAAGCTATACATTCGTGTCGAATAAACCCCGTGATGTGTTCAACGTGGCAAATGTTTTTTACCTATGAACACTGAAATATTACATTAGCTATAGTAATATATCTTCATGCTCGAACAATTTTACTTAGTCTTCTGTTGAACTATCGATGGGAGTTATTAAATTATTCTAAGCATAAATCGTACAAGTATTATATGAATTAGTAATCTTTGACTAAAGAAATGACGAGTTAAACACACGTACCAGGTTTCCATGATTGATCTGCAAATCACATTATTAAATAAATGGTATCACTATTAATACAGATTGTAGTAATATCATATTAATGGGTACACGAATGTGTTCATTACTGGACTATACACGATAGTAATGTAATACATATCATAATCGAATATATTTTGTTAATTTTATAATGGTAAAACTACATGATAACAATAATAGAAATATAATTTACATTTCTACACAACCAGAAAGTAAACGATGTACCTACCGATAAAATATTTGGATAGGAATCTATGTACCGTCTTTGTGTGTGTGTTTGTATTTTAAATCGTTTAGATTGTTATGGCCTGTCGCATAGCAAAAGAAACAACGCCTTCACAAATTATATATTTTACGTATAATTTTATTATTTCTCATTGGTACCTCCTATATGTGTACACGTCGTGTATGGATCGCCATAATGTATAACTGAAAAAACCCACGGTTTATACAGTACGACCAAAAAGAATCGGATAATAAACGATATCGGATAGTCAAAACACACATAGCATACAGATTACATACCCTCGGACACAATGAACGATTTTCAAGGCACATTGTTTTCGGGTAATACACAAATCACATTATTTCCGGTAAAACGGACCTGAACCATCACTACAGCAGTGTGTAAACGGTTCCACTCTATAAATTGGCAAATGGTATTTCAATAGTCATATGTACCAATAGTAATTCGTAATATTATAACAACAATTTTCTTTTCACTAAGCTATAAATAGCAGAGTAGTAGATAAGCGAAATTGCATATGTATTTTTTATTGATGTTCTTTTTTTATTCTGCCAATATCTTCATTTTTTTGATATTTTTTCTTCTTATACACACTCGTACATCTAGAAATCCTATTACAATTGTTTGACGGATTATGTGTCGGTCAGTCGGTCGCGCAAGTGCTTGTTGTGTTGTGTGAAAAGAATTTTAAAGAATTTTAAGGCTTTAAACACGTGCAATCACTCACACATCGAAATAATGATTGGTAAAAAAGTTAAATACCAATTTTCACGGCTATAATAATGTATTGTACGGCGATAAAATAAATTTCTCATTTAAAACGTGTCGAACTTGAAAATAATTGCAAAGTAACAAAAACAATTGGGACATTTCCTGATAAAATTATGCGATAACTGAATGGCCAATTACTTTAACCCTTGTGGAATGTAAAAGCAAATGAACAATTTATAAGCAATAGTTATTTTGCATGATTCAATTTCGTGAATGGCTGTTGTATGTTTTTTGGTAAATCTTCTTCGAAATATCTTTTGCTTAAAATATTACTTATGCAACGCAGATTTTAAGCAACCAACGTGATAATTCACATTATTATCATTCATTATAATTACTACTTTCCTCATATTATTTCATAGGGTATATACCCGTATATAAATAAATGAAAATAAACAAAATTAAATTTTGGATAGGTTTTTTTTCGTAAATTATTTTATTTAATTTTTTTTTTTTTTGTAAATATAAGATAGTATCTTATACTTGAAAATACTATATTCTTAAAGATAATATATTCGTATTTAAAAGGATTGAACATTTTTTAATAACTTTAAACTTGACAATAACTAAAATCTATGGTTCCTGATTAGTGCAAAAATGATTAAATTAAATAAACATAAAATATTTTTTTGATTTTCCGTAGACATTTAATTACATAAATTATTTCATGATGAAACGGTTTATTGTACCTGAAATTAATAAATTTAAGCACTACTCATTGATTATAATAAATTATAGTTAAATGACTAGCGAAACGATGCCGTTATTCACTAATTATATAATTGAAACTTAATCGATTTATGTTTTTCACATCAAATCTTCAGCTGTTCTTGTTCGAACAGAAAGAAACCTTTATTAAAAATAGGTTAATGATGATATTCGTTATTTCTACTTTTTCAAAACCATACGCAGAGAACCATATTTTATTAGCATTTATCTAAAATTTGGATTAAAATCTTTTATTCTAAATTTTTTTTTTCTGTCAGCAATAAATGTATAACGAAAATAAGGATTTAAAAAACATATTCCAAGATCACAGGTGATAATTTTCGGCATTTTTGAACGTTTGTACGAGACAATAACATTTTTTATGTTATTATAGATCACTGCTAAAGACAATAGGCATCGGAACACGTTTTGGAGTTGCAACCTGGAAAGCTATATAGTTATATGTTCCTAGAAAAATAACGTCATTGTTCATTACGTTAAGGTCAATAACCAAATAATTACAATGATTTTGAATACAAAACTACATGGAAATGTACCTATTTCTTATTCTGTTTTTAAAGTCTCGGACTACTTCATTTTTTCTCTACAATTTTAAATGTTGAAAATTAAACTCATAACTGTTTTCATGAGAATCAATACAACTATTGAAATATTTATTCTAAAAAATAAAACAATTATTTACTAGATCAAACTAGACTTCAAAATGGTAAACTAAAACAATTGAATAATTATAATATATTTTTGTAAAGTAAAGAAAAAAATTAAGTAATAAACAATGTAAAATATCTACCAGCAGTCTACAAATAAATATTTTGTCTTTGTAGCCAACTC
>JASXSY010003012.1:0-31861 GCA_034509805.1 Sipha maydis | reverse complement strand
AATCATAAATTTCATAAAATTATATCGGTTTGATTATAATAAAACAATTCTTTATTATCTATGCATGTTTATAAGATACTGAATTTATTTGCATTTCTATGTGGTTAATATGATTGTACAAAAGTCTACGCTGTTAGTTGTCTTTGCATAAGTGCGTTTACCCATATTATGAATCGTATTCCTGTAAAAACTAATTTATTGTTGAATTTATTCGATAAACTTTTTTTCTTATTTTACATTTATAAGATATATTTCTTAATACGTAGGTATTATGAATAAAAGGAAACGTTCGTATAATTTTAGTTATGCTGAAAAAGAACTTTTACTAAAAATTGCGCTTCCCAGAAGGAAAGTGTTGGAAAATAAAACGTCCAATGCTGTTACCTGGAAACACAAAGAGAATGCTTGGAAAGAAATTGCCACCCAATTCAATAGCCAGACACCGGAATCTGTAAGTATTTGAATCCAACATGTTTTTACACGAATGGTATTTGTGCTTAATTTTATTTTTACTGGAATAGCCAAGAAGTACAACTTGTTTGAAACAAAAATATGATAACATAAAAAAAAAAATGAGAGTTGCTAAAACTCAACTTTTAGAGACTGGTGATGATCAACAACAAAAACATTTAACAGAACTTGAATTGGAACTATTTAATACCATCCAAGCACCTGATGAAGAAATTAAATTGGATTCTAGTATTGATATTAGTAAGTAAACTTAACTCATTTATATAATTTCGTATATTACACATTTATACTGTATAGGTTAGAAATAGATTTAACTGAATTAAAAACCCAATGCACATAAATGTACCTAACAGTTCTATCTAAGGAAAAATGTTTATAATTATAACTACCTAAGCCTGTTCAGTAGTACAAATAATTTAGGTAGCTAATTTAATAATATCAAAATGTCATTATGTCATTATCAGATATTGCGTGAACAAATTAAAAATACATAGAGATGTAATAAGTAATTTTATATATATATATATTTTAATTTTTTTAGAACAATTAGATAAATGCGATACATTGACCAGCGACAATATTTCAATATTGAAACAAGAAAAAATAAATTTGGTGTTTTTGCAAAAAGAATTGGTCAAGCAAAAGCTTGAACAAGGCAAAGAACTACACAAATTAAAAATGAAACATGTACATGAAGAACATGAACTACGAATGATGGTTCTTCAATATGAATGTAACATTATATAAAAAATTACTTTTTTCATAATAATTTTATGTATTTTAGTCACATAATGAAAAAAAAAACTTTATTTAAAAAAATTGATTAAATTTAACTATAATATGAGAATGATTTTAATTTAATGTTAATATAACTATTTATTTTACCATAACAATTTTCATTTTTGTGTACCAAGTACGACTATTCTTTTCTGATTTTTTTTTAAAAAAAAAAATAAGCTACATATTACTTTTAAATATGTGAGAATTAATATGTTATGCCATAATTTATCTTGTTCTAGCATTATTTTGTCAATTTACCTTAATAGGTGTTCTATTTAACCTTCACTACCAACGTGCAAATTAATAACATAATTACTGACAAGCGGTCTACCTGACCACATATTCATGTACTTAGTCCAAATGAAAAAATATACGAGTTTAACAAAATTTAAATTATAATTATTTGAAGTACTCTAAACTGTATCTATACATAAAAAAATAGGTACTTTTACACAATGGAACAAAAAAAAAAAAAAAAAATTTTTCCTTTTGAAAATTCCTAAAAAAAAAATTATTACTCATATTATTGAAATGAAACATAAATTATTTTCTTCTATACTTCATACCTTAATGATATAATCTGAAAAAAATAATTATTTACATTTAAAAAATAAAAATTACAACTATTAAAATTGATATACTTTTATTACTTTTAATTTCTTGCGAGACTCCTATACATTCTTTACACATTTTTTTTGAACATTCCAAACATATGGGTTGTCCATTTAAATAGCAAAGGTACAATGTCTTTCTTTTTTTTTTTTCGATGGCCATAAATAGCATGCCCTACGAGGATTTAGTAGGTGATCGTGTAATGGAGTACTTGACAAATCTTTTCGTATATTCAAAACGCATCTAATACTTGATTTTATTTCTTTGTTAATTCTCTTATTTTGAATTCTTCTTTCCATCTCGGGTACAACTAATGAATGTGATTATTTTTTCATAAAATTAATTCTAGCCATGTCATTAAAATCCTCACTGGTTTTATAAACAATATAGCATTCACACTCGAAATATCTAGTACACGTAAAAATATTGCAATTGGCCATTGCCGAGTTCGTCTTCCAGTACCAATGTATAGCACATTTTTGATCATAGAAGATGCTAAAAGCACTAATTTATTTGATTTTGGAGTAAAAGAAATAAGAGTAATATCTTTTGTAAAACCAAATAATGACGATTTTTTTTTAGGTAAAAATTCGGGAGAAATTTATATTTTATTTTTCCGGACAGTACCGACATAAGTATTCCCTCTCTTTTTTAATTCTTCAATAAGTTCAATTGACGTGAACCAATTGTCTGCATTAATATTACGATTAGTTTTATTTATTGGCTTTGTGCGACGTAAAACAGATTGAGTAGGTTTAGAAAATTTTCTATCATTTTCATCAGATATATATATATATATATATATATATATATATATACATTATAAAAATAATTGGTTTTAGCGTTAACTAAACACATAACTTTTAAACCATATTTCACCATAGTTAAAGGTTAACGTGTAAATGGATTGACAACTCATCCATTATAACTTTATAAAACATACATTTCTACATAACAACATATGTGATTATTGACCATCACACTAGGAACGATTTACAATTAAATAAGGACAAGCAGGGAAAGTTAAATACATACAACAAGGTAAAAATCATAAAATAGTAGTAATGTCAAATATATTCCTCATAGTGAATTGTTTTTAAAATAAAATACTAAAAAAAAGAAAATTATCAAGAAAAAAAAAAATATAATATAATAATGATAATAAAAAAAAAAATAATAAATGAACAATCACGTTGTATAATTAATACTACAATTACAAATATAAATCGATACAATTTCAATATTGATATTACAAAATAAAAAATGTATACATTTAATAAGCATTACATAAACAAAAATGTATCAATTTAAAAAAGTAGAATATATTATAATTCTTGTGTAGACAAAATCACATTGTTAACATAAGAGCAAAGAATATGAACACTGGAAAATAAAATATTTAAGAAATTACATTGTTCTATAATTAAATAACATACAAATGTCAAGATAACAACACTATTATAAAAAGTAGCATGAAGATTGAAGAAATGACAATTTTATCCTTGTATGATGATATATTACTATGATTTATCAAAAAAAGTAATAAGACCGAACACAGACTAATGGGAAATAATGATAGTTTATCAATAAACTAGTCAGCCTTTTGATTAGAAATTGTTTAAGTTGTAAAAATTAACTAAGATAATCATGTAAATTATTATTTATTACAATTTTGTAATCGAATATAAAATATATATATAATATATATATATATAAATTGCTTTGATCGAATATATATTTTTATTTTACTGTCATGATAATATTCTTTCTGATAGCTTAAATAATTCTTACACAACTGAAGATAATAAAAAATTATATTGGAAACTAGAAGTAATAAAAAAACATACTTAGCGAGAAAAATGTTCAGAATAATACAAATGGAAAATTGTACAAAAAAAAAAAAAAAAATTGGGTACATAATACATTCAAATAATGAAAAATAAAATAAGGCTACTGTAAAGTAAATAAAAATGATGAAATTAGTTTCACAAAAGATGTGTTTTAAAGATAAAGTAACACAATAAGATTTTCTTAAACTAGCAATGTATTAAAAATTAAATTTATTTACATTAAACAATAAAAAGTTGTAACGAAAATTTGTACTTCGCTATATGAAGCTTGAATGCAACGTATATAATAAAAAAATTAAAAAAAAAAAGATATTTAAGAAAACAGTTGATGGACAAGTAACATACAAAAATGATTTATACATAAACAATAAATAAATAAAAAACAGATTACCATAAGATGATTTTGAAGTATGAAAAAGCAGGTTAACTAATCAGCCTTAAAAAAAAAAAAAACAAATATTAATTCACTTCTTAGAAACAATTTAAGTTTTAAAAAAAATATAATAATAATAATAATAGTAATACAAAAATGTAATTTTTATTGCATACCTTATTTTACTTATGCAGTCTTAATATAAAATATTAGGATAATTGGATTAAAATATATCTTTTGTTTCAATTTGTAAACATATGTCAGAATAGAATTTTAAACCAAATTAAAACTGGTCAGCTAAAATTGAATGAACATTTTAACATATCAATCACTTTGCTTATGCTTATGAACAATGTTATGTTATGAATAATATTAAAATTTACAATCACAGATTAATAAAATACAACTTCAAAAATTTATAAGTAGTTTGTATTAAATAATTACACATTATTTCATGTGTTCAAAAAAAAAAGTAAAGTAAGAATTTTTTTTTAATCAATGATAGATCAATAGTAAATCTCATGTCAATCACCAAATGTTATGAAAGTATTATTAGTTATTGAATTTGAAGTATGTATTCACAAGTTACATTTTACATTCATATTATATAAAAATAATATATACTATTATTTGAATTACAAAAGTTAGAAAAATTAATTAGACAGATAAATGTAATAATTACTCACTAGCAAACATAAGGTTCAAGTATAAATAACTAAGACATACAAGAATTGTCTAGATTATAAAAATAAATTAAAAGTACCATTCAATGTGGTGATAAGCCATTAAGAATAAATAAATGTTGACGAGTCCATTGAAAGTGTCAAATAAAAATTAATATATGTATATAATTAATATTTACGAAGAAAAAAATTTGGTCTATTAGACTTTAACAATAAATCAAGAAAATATTTTCAAAAAAAAAAACACTATGAAAATGATATATCATCATTTCAGTCAACATTACAATTAATTCAATACCAAAGATTGAGAGTAAAAAATCAGTCCAGGATTTATTAAAAATAAATATGTAAATACTATATAGAAAACAGAAATAGATAAGTTGCACGCGTGCCATGTATGGTTTTTTTTTTGTTTCGCGTTAAGAGAGTTGGCGCAATGCCCTCAAAAAATACGGATCAATGCGAATCTATAATCGTTTTTGTAATACTAAAAATCTAAAATAAAAATAAGAATAAAAAATAAATATTGAATCCTGGACTAAAATATTAACATAATAATTATGTACGTTTTAGACAGAACATAGAAAGTTAAGTCAGAGGAGCAGCATCGATTAGTTTTTTTTGTTACGTTTCAAATAAGAATCAGTATAGTGGCCGCCAAGTCCTTGAGAGTGTTGGCCAATATACATGCCTTCAGGACTAAGTTCAGGCGATGGGGGAATGCCTCTTTTTTGACCACGGGATGTTTCTTGTTGACCGGGCAGTGGAGATGTAGCTGTTGTAGGTGTCCAGATATTAGGAGCCAATGGAGAATACAAAGATTGTGGCGAAGGAGTGGAAGAAATACTTTGCATAGAAGACCATGTGGATGATGGTGAGTAACTTACAGCTTTTTCCGGTGCGACAATGGGACTAGCAAGGAATGAATCAGTAGTCGAAGTTTGAGTATTTTTTGGCCAAGGTTGATCCAAGTTTAGAGATAATGATGAGCCAAATGGATAAGTAGGCGTAGTTGGAGTTGGTGTAGCCGGCGGAGTAGTAGTATTAATACCTCCATAAATATTAATAACAACGTTTTGTTGTTGATTAATATTATGTTGTTGTTGTTGTTGCTGCTGTTGTTGAGCTATCTGCTGACCAATTTGTTGCTGAGCTATCTGTTGAGCTAATTGCTGGCCAATACTTTGTAAATTTTGGTTTTGATACACTTTTTGAACAGCCTCAATTTGATTCAGCGTATTGTTGTTATTTGCAGTTTGTTGAACATTGTCGACGAAAGCTGAATTAAGATTGGCATTTAAACCTCCAAATCCATTAGCTTTTTGTGTTCCAGCCAAAATTTGAGCAGTTAACAGTTCTCTATAATAGTTTGCCAATAATGGGTTTGTCATATCTCCATCAAACAAGCCAGTAGCCAAATGAGGAGGGACTTCTCCTACAGGTGGACTAGGCAATAATCTTGTTCCAAATGTCTTAAGTGATAAATCAAAAATAAATAAGTTATTCATTTGTAAGATAAAAAGTACATTAATTGTGATACATATTCTTTTAAGTAAAAGTTATCATACCTCTGAAGTAGCACCCATAAAAGGGATACTAGTTGGAGAATGCAACATAGTTGGTGGTACTTTGTTGTTCAATAAATGTGACCTCAATGTTGCTATAAATATTTTCAATGAATATTAATAAAAAAAATAAATAAAAAACTATAATTATAAAATAATGGATAGTTAACTTACAATCGGCAAAATCTTGAGCTTCAGGCCCCATTTGATTTGCTTTAATTTGATTAAAAATAATGTTTTGTAAATTTTGTGCAACTATAATTAAAAATATTATTTTAAAAATAAATAACAAACCAAAAAAAAAAAAAAAGAAAAGTAATTGCTTACAAATAGGATTTTGTTTAGAAAGATTTTGTAATGACTGCTCGATGACTTCTTGAGGAGGGTCTGGCAATAGTCCACCGCATTTAGATTTACTCTAATTAAATAACAAACAATGTTTAATAAAATATAAATTTAATAGCTAGGTTATTTCACACTATTACCTGCTCGTTTAATAGTTTTAAAAACAAATTTATAGCTCTAACTCCAGGTATATAATATGTAATGCGAATATTATGGCCTCTCAATGTGTGTCCATTTAATTCCGATTGTGCTCGTTCGGCATCTTCAGCAGTATTATACTCGACTAGACCCCAGTCCAACGGGCATCCATTTTTTAACGCAATCTAAACATAGCAGTACAAAGAAAAAAACCATTATAAGTGAAAATAATAACAATTAAGTAAATTACAATATAGTTCATGATTGTGTACTAACTTGACAATACGGTGGATTAACAACTTTAGCAAATATTTTTCTGAATTCGCTCATGTCTCTGAATGATTTCGGCAAATTGTCAACGTACAAGCATTTGGAATGAAGTGATTCGTACGTGATATGACTGCCATCCAACCAATCACAAACAAGTGTCGAGTCATCGATTACCTTACCGTCTAAACCGCACTTGGCTGTGATCGCGCACTCTTTGTTTAAATACTCGACGAATCCGTACCCCTTACTCTCTCCGGTTTTCTCGCTGATTATCAAGAACGTCTTACGAACCTCGCCATACATCTGTACCAGCCGGGTGAACTGGTCTTCTGTATAGCTGAACGGTAGTCCGGCCACGCACAAGAGCATTTCAGTGGGTGTTGGTGACACAGGTATACGTTGTCCGCGGAGCATGAATTGCTTGTTGAAGTCCCATTCCTCCATTCTTAGTTCAGGATCCTCAAGTGTGACACGTGCCATGCTGCTACCTGATGTCGTGCTGATGTGTATGCTCTCGACTGGGAATTCAATTAAAAGTTTTCTGATTTCCTGCAACGATGAAACGTCGGGTAAAATAACAGATTTGAAAATAGTCCAACATATATGATAATGTTATAGTTCTCAGTTTATTGTTTTTAACGCTTATAATAAGTCAAAAATTAAAAAATAAAACGAAGTAAAAGTTGCACAACTAACTTTAATATAAAACTAGTTGACTATACATCGAAAACGACAAAAATATATAAATTTGAGTATTAAAAGTAATTTTGGAAAAGGCGTATTCATTGTTTTGAAAATCAGATATTCTTGATAAGTGTAAGATTTATTTTGAAATAATATTTAATTTTATTAATAGCTACCTATATGAATTTAGTCAAATTTTAAATATTGGAAAAATAATAAATGTTGCTATATACCAAGGCTGGTAATATACGCGTATAAAACGTTTTATATGCTACACGTATATTAATCCACGAATATACGTATAAAACGTATAAAATACTTCTTATTTCAGATATTAAGTTTTTCATTTGTATACTCGATCAAAATATATTAGGTAGTTAAAAATTATATATGTTATAAAAAATCTTTTTGTATACAATTTTTCTCTTTTATTTTTTCTAATCTATTTAAATAGAAAATAATGAAAAATTACTATAGACACATAGAATAAAATACACATATTGATATAAAATAAAATGTAAATATTGCCAAAAATATTTGAAATGTATAAATATCGCAAACACAATAAATTTACTACATATACTAAATACGTCCACGAAAATATAATGATAATTATTAATAATAAATTATAATAAGTTCCATACTTGTCTATTTATAATTTATACTTCCTTTTTGTATAAATAGTGTAAATTATAAATGTGTTTTTGTTTATAAATCATTTTATTTTTAAACGGTATAAAACCGGCTACATATCCCTATGGCAGCATTCCCCAAAGTGTGTTCCGCGGAACGTAAGGGTTCCAAGGGATAATCTCAAGGGTTCCGAAAGGTGAATATTGAGTGTAGTAATTGTAATAAAATTTATCATGAACTATCTTTCAAACATGACTTGAAGCACTTATTGGTTTTATAATAAATAATTGAAAAACTGAAGTTAATTGGACTCGCATAAATTGGGGTTCCACGAAACGCAAACTATTTTCTACGGGTTCTGTGATCGTAAAAGTTTGGGAACCGCTGCTCTACGGTATAAAAATGTTAAATATTTAACACGCAAACAGGTAAACTGCATTTCCTGTGAATGTCATGCTTCACTAATTTTTCGTTCAGTATGGTTTACGTTACACAGGACTATTTACCCTAACGCATTGATTCGTTTAGCTATGCACAAATATTTATTCCTAGTTTTATTCACAATAAATTAAAAAGCAATAAAACAATACATCATTTAACGTAGGTTATACGTGAATTCCTTAGAACTATTTAATATAAAAAACCGACTAAATAATGATTATTTAAGATGATATTTTGTACCTGATAGTCGTAGAAGTATGCAATTTATCAAGTTATAATTCTATAAAAATATAGAGCAATAAATAAATTATAATATTTACTAAGCGATAGTAATTTTAACTGCGAAAATTTATTTTTATTTGAAAATAAATAAATTTAAATATGAGCACTTTATTAAATAATTGTTCATAAAATTGCTCGTAGTTAAAAAATAAAAATTTAATCAATGACTAATAAATCTATTTTTAGATACTTTCAAAACGTAATTAAACAGTAAGTATAATATATAGCATAAGAAAAATCAAAGTTTCAAAAATAATTGATTTTTCTTATGCTATATATTATATTATATTATATTATATTATATTAAGTTTCAAAAATAATATCAAATATGAGAAAATAGTAAAAGAAAATATTTTAAATTACGTGAATATAATTAGGTAAACAATGAAATTGTCACTAAAAAAAAAAAAAAAAATTCATTAATCAAATTTCTTTAATAGTTTGATGGATAATTTCACAAATTAAACTTCACTTTCATCAATAAGTAAACTATCGGTTAAAAAGTTTGAAAGTCTGAACATAAAATGCTATGATATAAAAGAATGTGTAAAGAGTATTTCGAATAAAATTATATTTCCAATGTACTATATATCATTATCAGTTAAAAAGATTATCTTTTTCGGAAATTACAGGCTACTATAAAAATGTCTTATAACGATTATGGGAAATCGTGGATACATAAATTTACAATCAAATTACATTTAAAATATATAATAGCCAATATAAACGAATTCAGGAAAAACGTGCGTTCTATTGAATATTTGCAAAAACTCGCTTCATATCTTAAAATGTATTAAAAAAATGTCAGACCCACGTAAGTAAAAAGAGTTAAGTGATTTAATCAAAATTTTATCTGCCACAGTAAATTAATATAATTAAATGAAAATACGTAGTTTATAAAAAATATTTATAAAAAAGGATCATTATATATTTATTTATGAGGGGCAAAATTAACTTGATAAAGTTCCAACGTATTTACTACATAGTAAAATGATTTTTAAAAAAGAAAAAAATTATATGGATCTACTTTTGTTTTTTGTTTTAAGCTTATACGAATCATTTAGGCTTTTTGCTTTAAAAACCCATTCACCTCATACTTTTCGCGCGTAAGCTAGACCCATGTTTCCGTTCTAATCGAGTTTTAACTTCTTCAGATCTTTCTTAACAACATCAAGCCATCTTTGGCTGGTCGTCCCCTTATTCTTTTCCAATCTATGAGTATTTGATTTACTGTAACCATTTTTATAAGAGAACTATCAGCTCTCCATGAATGAATCAGTTCACGCAAGTCTAACTTCTTGAATGGTAAGATCGTCATTTTCGTTCTTTTCGCTTACTTGCATTCATTAGACCAATTAGTATCTGAAATACGTATTGTCTAGTATCTCCAAGGAGAACTAGGTCATCTGCATAAGTTACTATACGCGGCACCAGTTTGGTCGTCGGCTCTTGTGTTTAAGAGAAACATTCAAACTATACTTAGACCTCAAAGAACCATCGCGCTACGGATAGCGATGGCATACAGAACAGTATCGACAGCGGCGATTATGGTAGTGGCCGGAGTTATCCCCGCACACCTCCTTGCGTGGGAAAGGACGAGGAGATATGAAATTAGGAGAGATCCTAATAAAGCGGCGATAGAGAAGGAAATACGCGAAGAAGTTTTTAAGAAATGGCAGACAGAATGGAACAATGAAACTACGGGAAGATGGACCTGGAGACTAATCAGGGATGTTAAGAGCTGGTTTAACCGCAAGAGTGGAACAGTTGACTTCCATCTCACACAGATGCTAACTGGCCACGGATGTTTTAGATATTATCTGAACCGTTTTGGGAAATTGGAAGACCCTAGTTGCATTGACTGCCTCGTAGCAACAGACGACGTCGAACATGCAATATTCGGCTGTGACCGATGGAGGACAGACCGAAGGACACTGGAGGAAATATTGGGTCAGGAGCTGCGACCGGAAACGATCGTGGAGTTGATGATGAGTGGCCTTGACAAATGGAAGCTGATTAGCAATTTTATCAACCAACTCCTTTCGAGCAGAGAAGAAGAGGAACGGATCAGGCAAAGAAGAAACCAAAACTACTGAGTTAATGTCTTGTACGCCGAAGTCGAAAATTTAGAGGGATAGGGCTCTCTCTCTTTTTTTTTTTTTTGTATGTGCACAGCTTTTATATAATACCTTGAAAAATGTAATGTTTATCTTCAATAAACAATAAACGATACGGAGGATGAGGGGGAAGGACGACCCAACCATGGGTGTAGTACCCCCCTCTTCCGCGCCGTGATTTAACACAAAAAAAAAAAAAAAAAAAAAAAAAAAAAAAAAAGGTCATCTGCATAAGCTAAGCAGATATACCCCTTATTTACTTCTATTTTTGGTCCTCTAGGAGACTATTTTTAATTTCTTCTAATGTATGGTTGAATAGTATCGGTGAGAGGGCGTCTTCCTGTCTAGATAAGGCTTTGGAATTTCTACTATTAGTCGAACAATACTTTGGGTAGTATTATAACAATATTTTAATTAATCTTTCAAGTTTTCTAGCCACTTCAAAATTCTTTAATGACGTTCATAATTTGTGGCGGTTTATATTATTGTAACATTGTTTAAAGTCTACGAATACTAAGTGAATATCTTTGTTATATTCATGATGTTTCTCTACGATTTGTCGTATAGCAAATATATGATCAGCTGTAGGCTTCCACTTAATAAATGCACATTGGTAACTGCAAATAATTTCTTCTGCATAAATTTGTAACCTTTCTAGAAAGAGAGACGACAGAACTTTATATCCAACATCCAGTAAGGATATTTTTCTATAATTACCTACTTGTTTTGGATCATATTTTCAAATGATAGCCGTTTGGGATCTATTCAGTCAGTATTATAAGTTTTTTAAAGATTTAAAAATAAAATATATTCCTTAATTTATTCACGTAGAATCTAATTATATTTACCATTTTTCATTATGAAAAACAACTAATATACTATAGGGACAACACTCATTAACCTATTTACTGTTTTCATAAAATCGATTGGCAATAATTATTATATGATAGATACATCAAGTTAAATATAATATGTTGGTTTAAACATTTTAATTTGAGCTTGAACTTAATGTTTGCATTATTCACAAAACCAAGACTGTATGTCTTATTTTAAATACAATTATAAAGAGATTAAATTACATTTCATTAATTTTTGATAATGAAACTAATTTGTTTTTGGTATTAAGATTTTTACGTCAATACATCTCTAGTTTTCGTCACTATCATTCAGAATGTTGAAAAAACAAAATACTTGTCTTGGTATACGTCATATATAATCTAATAACGATTATTTAATGTCGTGCGGATTCCAATTACTTTGAGCTCGGGAGTAAAAAACAATTTCGCATACCAAGTCAATAGTATAGATTTAACTGACTATATGGATGATAAGCTATCGAAAAAGTAATTATCGAAAAAGTAATTTATTCTGTAGATGTTATATTTATAAGCCACGCTATTTATCTTTAGGGGGAAAATGTAGAATTTTTTATTCAATTATATCTTGTCCGTATACTTCATCTTGAGTTATAAAAAACGATTAAGAAGAAGTAGAGCAGCTGGCGGGAATCCAATAATTATATGCCTTTTTTTTTTTTTTAAAAAACATCTATGATTATATTTTTATTTTAAAAAGAATAACCATAGATTATAGTAGTCCAAGAAACTCGGCAATGGTAAAATTCTAGATCGAGCACCAATATTAAATATATAGAGGAGCATTACTGCGCTGATTAAGAACAAGATGTATGTAATACTATGGTAGTACAGTTTTCGAGTAGCAAGTGCGATGGCAAAGAATTTCAGAGTTAAGAATCAAGGAAAAATCAAAAAACAGTAAAAACACACACACACACACGCCTGTGTGTTTAATTGGTCACGTTTGCATAATGAGTGATTTTTCTAGTTGGATCAAAATTAAGAGAGCGATATATATGTATACCGATGGTATCTGATTATTTTAATTAAACTACATCTAAAAACCAAACAAATTACATTTAAGAGCCAATATATATATATATATATAATAAAAAATTGGCGAAAAAAATTATTAATTGCCCTAAGCAAAAATATTTATAAATATCAAACCGTTGATTATCGTCGATGGCGACCAAGAATCTGATTAAAACAAAACACGAACAATTGTTATCATTGGGTCGATACAAAAATTTATTATAATCACACTTCCTACTTGTGTACAAACATATATTGTAACCTATATTTTTAAAGTACCTGTACTACAGAGACTCATGGTGTAACATACAAACAGGTTAACGGTAGCATCAAAACACAAACACTGTAATAGAACCAAATCAAATACAAAATTATTTTATATAAGACCTGGACAACGATGAGTTCGAGTACAATGTTGTTTAAACTCCGCACTATCAATAAGGTTGAACCAAATAATGCCTATAAAAATAATGCCGATTGACCACAATAATAACAAATTTATGTCAACAACGATTCTCTTTGTAAGTACGAAACAAAACAATCATTAAATTCAAAATACACCTATTTAATTGGTTCAAAAATAAAATCTAACGGTCGAATACACTGATAATTAATAAAATATTGGCTATTGATAACGAGAAAAATAAAGTCAACTACAACGGTTAGTAAAAAATATTTTTAATGTTTATCATGGATTTATTTTATGCTGTTTGAATAAAGCACTTATCTATACAATAGTTTAATGACATAGTCAGTTAATTATTTAAGTAGATCCTTTTTCTACAGAACACGAATAAAATACATTAAGGTTAAAAAAATAAATAAATAATGATAATAGATAGTAATTTTTAACCTTTTATAAACCGAAGTTAAATGATTTTAATTAAAATTCGTGGTGAGTAGGTACTTGTTTGTGATTCGATTAATGTAGATAGGCAAATAATAATTTTGGTTTACATTTTGTGCTGGATAGAAATATCTTTACAAAATTAATTAAAATTAAATACCATATTATGGTTTGAGTATATCAGTTTGTAAGTTTTTGTTTATATTGTAGTTATTGCAAATATTTGCATACTTAACCAGTGTATAGATTATTTTTGTATATATGTATATATTTGTAATATATTGATACATTTTGTTTTATGGTTTTAATTTTGAATACTGTTTACAATGTACTCTACAGAATATAATTACAAATTATATTAAGTCTAGAACTATATAACCATATTTAAAATAGAAAAACGTATAATATGCAGACAAGCACATTCTTTGGCCGATTCATTGAATAATTAATAAACAAAATTTTTTTCAAAAAATCTATTTGAAGGATTTAATATATTTTAAAATTAGTATCTAATTAATTCTTATATTATTTAAATATTAGTCTAATTATACGTATTTTTAATATTTACTAACTAGGGTCAAGTGGGGTAATATAAATAGGGTTAATTGGAAATGAAAAATGATAAAATGATAAAAAATATTAATTCAGTGGGCGGTGATAACATTACAACATAACCATATAAGATCAATATATACTAGAATATGGCCATTAATTGTTTATAATAACAGATATATTATTATAATTATTTTTGTATTATCTTAATATACTAGGTTTAATTCAGTTTATATTTGTGTTTTATTTTACGCTATAACAACATCTGTACAGATATTGAATAATGTATTTGATTTGCGAATACTTCCTATTTTAGATATTAAAATTGTAATTTTTGGTAAAAATATATTGGGTAGTTAAGACTGACATATGTAAAATAAGTTACAAAAAAAAATCTTTTCTTATTTTTTTAATCTATTTAAATAGAAACCAATAAAAAAAAGTTAAAGGCACAGAATATAATACATATATTGATATTAAATAAAATTTGAATGTTGTCAAAAATATTTAAAATTTATAAATATTACAAGTACAATGAATTTACAATAAATACGTCCACGAAACAATAATGATAATTAGTAATAATAAATTACTAAAATACTAACTAAATTAATAGTTCCACATTTGTCTATTTATAAAATATATTTCCTTTATTATTGTTAGTGTAAATTATAAATGAATTGGGAATTTCGAAAAGGGCCCATCTCGAGTTTTGATCAAAATCGATTTTTCCACGTTATTTTCATTTACACATATAGACCAATATTTTTTGAGCGAAAAGGGCCCAAATCTGTTTTCTATTGTGACGAAAAAAACATCTTATTTTTCGAAATTGTTTGATGTAAATTTTAATTTTCAGATATAAGCCCTTTTCGAAATTCCCAATTCAAATGTGTTTTTGCTTATAAGTCATTTTATTTTTTATACGGTATAAAACGCATATAATAATAATTATTATATGATATTATATTATATTATATGCTATATACTAAACGTCTTATAAGTACGTATAATACGTGTTTTACATTATACCGCATTATACGTTTCAATCCTAGTAAATACCTATTCTGTATATATCTCATTAAATAAAAAACGATTAATAATTGAATTTTATTTCGTTGTGTTTTACCAGTATAACTAAAAAAATAAAAAACTTGTTTATACCCTAGAAGATTTAAATAATTTAACATTAAAAAGTTTTTAATTGTATAGTACCTAAAAGAAGAAATTATTGGTTTTACTATACTCATGATATTATTTTAAACCTTCTGTATTCAATAATATCTAAGATATGATATACATTTTAAATTAATTAATTTACTGTTTGTTTGATAAAAATACATAAAATACAATTAGTTTCATTTTTACAAAATTTATTTGTAACATGGACCAAATAGAAATATGCGTAATTCATACATGTAAGTGATATAAAATAAATGTTTATCACAAGTATTTTTTAAATAACCCAGGAGTCATTCCTACAAATAATGTACAAGCATGTTGTTTATTCTTATTTATCCAAATACCTGTTTTTTTTTTGTGTGGCAAATAAAAATGCACATTTTAATGAAAAATAGTATGTACATTAAGATTTAAGTTAAAATTTAGGAGAAAATCAATAAATATGTTATAATAAGATGTCAATGAAAAAATGACCGAAACATGTTATGATGAATAATGACTATACATAATAAATGGAATTTTAAAACAGTGATTGTGAAATCATTAAAAAATTATTTAATTTTATATACATTTTTAAACTGAAAAAACAATGTTATAAACCATAAAACATTTGTATTTTTATACAATGTGTTTAGTAAAAAAATCAAAAAGATAATAAAAAAATAAAGAAAATGTGATTAATAATAACCGAACATAAATAATTTTAAACTTGAATTTTAGGAAAAGTATTTTAGATTTGAAGTCCTTAAATTAAAATCTCTTATTATGTACCGTGTATAAAAATCTTTAGAAGTTACTTAAAACTCATCTAGCACAGACAAGTGTATTAACTCATTCAAGGACAAGCACAAGAAGGGAAAGAGATAGAGAGAGACAAAGTGAGAGAGAGTGAGAGAGAGAGAAGGGGGAGAGAGGAAGTAATCTTCTCAACAACAAGTCCCTAAAGAACGGTATTTTTTTAAACACACGTACACTAACAGATTTTTAATTCTAACGGTTCTTCCGTCAGTATTTATTGCATGTATATAATATACAGGTTAGATACACAAACATTTTGTTACGTGTTTTAATATATGTATAAGTGACGATAAAATGTATGCTAAAGAATGTCGAGTTTAACTAAGGATGACGAGATGTGTCAAATCGATAAAAGTGTGAATTAGGATATTAAGGTGAATTAACGGTACGGCTAGATTAAAAACGTGTCCAAGGATAGTGAAATAAACACAAGGCTGGTGTTAAGATCATTGGGATATCATTTGTATGATTTAAACAGAAAAATGTTAAACCTACAGACCAGACACGAATATTCAATGTTGAATTATTATTTTAATAAACGTCACGGTAAATTCAGTTTGATTTAAGAAAAACAATAAGATACCACACAGACACACAAACTATAAGCACTCAAATATAAGTAATATAATTTGTTGCGTATGCATTAATACACTATAATAATAACTACATATATTTTGACGTTTATACAACTTAGATATTATATTCCTTATCGCGAGTACACGAGTACAATTCCAAGATTAGGGTTCAAAACTCGGACGAATATTTAGTTTTATTTAAATCAATATTTTAATCCATAATAAAAAAACATGTTAGATTGATACAATTGGATATGAACAATATCCAAAAAAATAGACTTCGATACACTTACAAAATGAAATGAAAATATATAAGAACAGAGAATAAAAGTTAAAAATAATTCGTTTGAACATCGGTTACACAAAGAAGAACTTACTCAGTTATAAAATACTATGCGATTAATTTTATTATGATTCTATGTGCAGATGTTCGAATGGTTTTATTATAGAATATAGACTCTATATTGTATTCCAAATATTTTATGTTTTGTGCGGTTTGATATCGTACAAAAAGTGCAATATAATATTTGAAAACATAAATATATCAAGTATTTGAGTAAGAAATAAAAATTGTTAATTAGAGTGTACAAGAACTATTGAATTTTCTTTTTATTGAGTTAACATATATATATATAAAGTTAACAACAAAAGAGTAGAAAACTAACGCTGTGAAAAACACACGTTCTACTTATTGAATGTTAAATAATAGCTTGAGAACTTTATGCGTTTTCAAAACGAAGGCGTCATAAACCAAAAAAATGTTAAATTTATAAGTACTGTTTTGATAAAATACTAATTATTACAGTGCTGATGTAGCAAAAGAAATAATTGTATACAATAAATACAATATAATATAATGTATATATTACTTGAAACGCAAAAATAAAATAAAAATACGCAATACTTAACAAATCATTTTATACCAGAATAAACATTTTACATATTTTTAGTGCTTGAGTATTATAAAATATACCTGAGTATCGTTTATCATGGTGTACGAACAATAATTGTTTGTCATTCTAACAGTAGTAATGAAAATAAATCGTTTATTTGAACTCTCGCGATAAACCATGTACTTCTATTAATATGATTACGTTTACAGATTGTAATTTTATGAAAGAAAAGTCAAAAAGAAGATGAGCGATACTTGATAATTTTATGGCCTCAAAATTAAATTAATACAAAAGACAGCTCATTATGACTATTAAAATCACGGTACTTATCGGTCCATGGTTGACAGCTATAGGAGAAATAGGTTGCAAACAGGAGCAGGAGGTGTAATTACTACAGCATAAGGATGATAGTTTTGCAATAAAAAAATTAGAATATAGGACAATAAAGAAATGTAACGAGTAACTAAATAATTAATTAACTTTAAAAAAAAGTTGATAAATATCATATTGTGATGATTATATAATTTATAAATATATTTATAGTAACACTTAATACAAAAAAATAACATAGCTTTATTAAAATTATAAAACAATATTAAAAAAAAGTGTAACAAAAATAAAATAACTTAAAATATACAATAGAGAAAAATGTACGACTGAATGATTATATATACTACATTTTTCTTAATATATATTTGTGTATGAACCTCAAATGTAAGAAGAAGTCATTCAAAAAATATCTACACGAACTTCCTTTAAATATTCGATCGCATATGTATAAATTATACAATAAGTCAAACCAATGTAATTTTTAAAATTATCCAAAAAATATACCATAAAGCATATTATAATATACGATTCGAAGAAAAAAAATGCAAAGCGCACAGATATCTCGCGTGAAATGCATTCATGGTATTTATTTCACTAAAGACGCACGACGAACGCGAAATGCACTCTTAGCTAAACGCAGGTTAAATTATGCCTACGAACAGACCGACAAATTGGCCGACGACTCGAACATGTGTTTCCAGGAAAGTTTTCCACAAAAATAATGAAAAATGTTCAATGTCCAAGTATTAGCAACAAAAATGATATAGTGTAAATAATAATAATATATTAAATAGACTAATATATTAGTAATAATATAACTAATAATATATTAAATAGACTATATTATAGTCTCGATCATAGGCGTACACACACACAAGGTAAGCAGGGTATGCCACTGCATAGTCTGCGGCTTCATGTTTATCATACTAAAGCATTTTTGATTATACCTTCTATAGTATTAAAAAAATACATAATAAAAAATGTGTTTTAGTTTTCCCGTGACCCGCAATATAATCTAAAATATAGACGTATCACGTATACATTGTTATCTATGGTGCAGAGTAATATTAATAAACAAGTTCTCGACTTCACCTATCACATCACCGTTTATTGTTATTGGTCTCCTCATACCCTCAATTTCTTGGTATCTTCCTCCAAAGTCAAAAGTCAATCTATTATTAATTTTTTCACTACAGAAAACAAATAAGGGCTTAGAGCTAACCGCATACCAACTTCTATGTTAAAATTGTCTACTACTCTACAAAAATTCTTAACATAAGTCCTCGAGCCTTTATAAATATCCTGAATCAAATTTATATATATTTTTGGGACCTTTTTTCTTATTAATGCTTACTTTAAAATTTCTTTTGGCACTGTGTCATATGCCTTTTCTAAATTTATAATCACCATGCATATTTTTATCTTATTTTCCCTTAACTTCTTAACTAGTCGTCTAACACAAAATAATTACTTCATTGTCAATTTTCTTGGCATAAAATCAAACTGATTTTTAGATATTGATGTCTCATTTTTTATTTTTTCCTCTACGCAGATTATATATTTATGCAATGACGTGTTATAGTGTTCAAAAATAATCTCCTCCGTAGACTACTGTCGCGATAAGTTTATTGATATAAGTAAATATAATAAACATGAACACTATGCAATTATTATTAATTTAATTTATTATTAGGAAAATTAATAAATTTATGAAAAAGAAATACAAATACGTCACTGACCGCCAATATATACAGAGAATTATAATTAAATGTTAATGATGATAGGAAGATAATTTAAGTTGTAACGGGTTTTTTGAATTTCTGTTGTAAATGTAAATAATTGTAAGATTATACTAATAAATAAAGGCTTAAACTAAAACGTATTTGTCTTTATTTAAGAGTATTGCATTAAAAACTGAGATTGTAGCTCTAGAAAAAAATTTTAATATAGGCATTGCTTTTGCTTTTCATAAAATAATCATTTAATGAAAAATGTGTCTGTAAAAAATGTAGAAATATAAATAAAAATATTTTAAAGAATAAATAACGATCATTAGTTTATAAATATTATTGAATAGAGAAAAATACTAGTTTTTGAACAAAGATTTTGTTTATGTAATTCACAGTAGAGACCAATTGTTGTTTTTGAAAAAACGAATAATACAATAAAAGAATACCTCAAAAAAAACAGAGAAATATTAATAAATGTGTTTACAAATTCGACCTTCCCTTCTTCCGGTCTACACAAATAAGCATAAATATAAATATATATATAAAATACATTACACAGCATTTTCTTTAAAACAACAACCAGAGATAATGAAAAATAAATTGACTTAACAATATCAAAATTTTTTTATTAGAATAAATACTTTTTGGTAATAAATCATAATGCTAATTCAACTATTTTCTAGAAAATCAATTTTTTTTTCATAATAATTATGGCAAAAATACATTATATCCTACAAATCAGGGGTCGGCAACTGGCGGACCTCGGTATCCGGATCCGGACCGCGGAAGGCAATACTTGATTATGTTATTACTTATTTACTGTAAAAGCATATAGTAGATTTCATTATACTAGAGTGCATTTTTTCACTGGATCTCATCGATTTATTATTTTAATCTTTAGGACTCCAATAGAAATTACTTGCCAACCCCTGCTATAAATCCTAAATATGCAATAAAGAGTATATAAGAGTATGCAATAAAGAGTTACATACGTATAATTTGTTGAGAGGTTCAAAGAAACATAAAATATTATTGATGTAAACTAGAATGTCTAAAAAAAATTAATTTAACACTATATATTTTATTGTTTCGAGTTAGAGAGAGCAAAAATTTAACAAGACAAAAGTATAATTATGAATTCCTTTCTTTACAAGGTTAAATTGTAGAAGAGACGGAGGGTACAAAATTAGTTTTTCAAGATACGATTTTCGAACGTTTAATAGTTCGGGAAAGAATATAGCGTTAATGATGAAACGTTTGTATCACTCATAGTAATATGGTTGTGTGATATATTAAATAATTATTAATAGGTACTGGTCACAAATGTGGACAGCTGAAGACCGGGGCGAGTAAAAACTACTGGTGAAATTGATCATAGCATAAAAACAAATAAGACCAACAACTAGGGTTAGTGAACAATTTTACTGTTGGTATGTATAACGATTAAGAAGACTATATAGGACTCTACTCTCTCTCCCCGTAGCCAGTTTAAAACTCCAACATGGGTACGATTTTCTTCTGTATTATAATACATACAATAATATACAGGACGGACGTATCATGTATACATATTATATATACATATACATGTAGCCCAAACCACACGCGTAAACGGCAGAACCGTTATTTGGCGACCACCACTGCCGACATAATTCGTTCTGGGTCAACCGACCAGCCATATAATAGTAATAATCGCGTTGCATCGGAGAAATGAGCCGATTCCTCGAATGATTTCTTTACTATATAATATTAGTAATAATAACATAATATTATACATCGACCGGGTGAATGAACCAACGGTACACGGTAATAACAATAATAATATTACGATGTCAATTTATTATCGTACATGTTTAATAGTAATGGAACAAATATGACATATGGATGTCATTTAGACGTTCTTTAGACCGTGATTATTTAATAATTTTTATTTTCACACGAAATTCGCACGGTCGCAGCCGAAATGCTATTAGTGACAACGTCGGGTAATATAAAAAATAAAATAAAACGTACAAATATATTTAAGACACAATGGACGGACACTACCACAAATTCAATAAAAACGCGGGGCAACAAACTTCTGACGCGTATCAACGAAGGACGGCACTCCGGAGTACATATAGCGAGTACGAATATATAGAAAGAACATGTACTGAAAAAAATGAACAGTCGAATTTTAACAGTATTTTCACAATGCACTTAAGTTTAGGGGAATCCGTAGCTTCGAAAAAACATAAGTAATCAATATTATTATATTATATTGATAATCGATATAAATCGATAAAACTTATGCAAATGAATTTCTTGGATATTTCTTTTATGATGTTCAGAAGAACTGAAGGTTAATAAGATTAACTAGAAAAAAAGAATAGAAAGACAAAAAACCGATAAAATATAATTTGTATTGAAGGGCTATACGACTTGATATACTTTTAAGAACTTCATCAAAAAATACGGCAATAAAAAATTTTATTAAAATAAATTGCTGATAACTTGAAAATAAAAAGTTTAATAATATTGTATAATGAAAATAAATATAATACTAATATTGTTCAAGATTAAATACATTATAGATATATTCAATGAAAATAGGGATGAAAATCGTATACGAAAAATGTATACAACGTAAGTTAATACCTATTTTATTTAACATGAAACAGTAATTTGTATTAATGTTTAATATACAACGATATGAGAGTATGAACCATTTAGTTTCGGCTCTGTTGTTAGTTATGCTCATATTTTATAGGTCAATTTGTGCTTCGGGCAAAAGAGGCAAAGACTATTTCGGACAACCCGTGGCCTCCGTGGCTCAGTGGTAGGTCACTGGCGTACATTGACATACGCCGAGTAATTAATACAATATGATAAATACATGCGAAACGCTAGTGTACTCTATGTAGCATATGGTATGAGAATTAGAAAAGTTATTTACTTCCAAGTTCCATTAACCTAAAAATACTGGCGGATGAATAACAAGTATCAACGACGGTTGTCCGAGAAAAAATAAATATATTGTATAAATAATAGTATTACTGCGTCGCGTATTTATACAATATGATCAACTTTAACGATATATTGAAATTATAAAAGAAAAATAATCAATTTCGTCCACTTAAAGACAAGAATAATGAGCATGATTATGAACTTAATGAAACGAGAAACAGACGTGTAGTAGTTTGTATCGTTGCAAATAATAAACAGGGTTAAAAATATTTACTAAGTATGTATGATTTGTTTATGACACATAATAAAAAGTTACCACAGAAGAAAAATAAAAAAATATAAATAAATAAATTTAAACAACAGTGTATATAATAATACATAAACCGCTTGCCTGGTTAACGCTACAGCGGTCCGTTATAAAATAGACATTATAATATAGTTACAGTAAAAAGAGTAACTTCTTCGCCGGAAGAAACAAATACACGTCCACGCAGTAACGCTTGAACTATAATAAAAAAAACCAAAATCTAGCGTCAAGATATAAAATAATATGCATACGTCGCACACCACAAAGAATACACGAGTGTAATAATTAATAAACAATTTTGAAAACATAGGACTCATTATAGATAGAATTTTCAACGGGTCAAACGGTTTTTTTTTTTTTTTTAATTCACGTAATAATTATGGTCAATCGTGCTTCTTATGGGAACGAAATGTTGCATATTTCTACATGTTAAACTGGTTTGTCCAATACTCGGAGAACCGGAAGTACAACGATTCCTCGTCGTGTATAATATCAAAATGTTGTAAAATTAAATTTTTCCTCAAAGTCAAACACGCGTAAAATACATACAAGAAAACAACATAACGTATTACCACGTATACCACGGTTGACGGAGTATAGTGAACGTTTTATTATTATATTTCTTTAATCATCGTTTGGGAAATGTCGGTACGCACCGAACATAACATTTTGTCGGTGTACATAAAAAATTGCGTTTCAAAAAAAACTATAATACTATGTAAACGACGTTATGAAGAAAATATTATGTACGACAACCACAGTCGATATCGCATTACAACACGTCGTCGTAATGGCGTATTTCTGACAATTTGGTTTCTTTCGGGAAGAACTTACTGAAAACGTAACATAAATACCTGAATACCAAACACAAACTGTAAAATTTAGATTAAATATGGATCGAATATCAGAAAACGGCATAATAGTAAGGGGCATGCATATGAATGTGGCGAAAAATATTTATTTTTAAATTTATATTTAAAAGTACATTTTTTTATTCATTATTCATTAATTCTAAACTCTCTTCAGGTTTTTTGTATACTACGACCGAATAATGTACATGTTACTTAAATCGTATACAAAGACACTTCAAACTAATACTTTAATATTCCAACCCGCATAGAATTACGTGACGTCTAATTGCATAGAGCGGGTCGTGCAAAGTTAAAATAACAATTATCTCACAAAATGTTTTCTTTCTGGGAATATTATTTTTACGATTAAAATAAAATCGTATTTAATTAACGTATAAGACTACAAGTTTCAAATTTCCATTATCATCGGTGACCGACGACAGTCCAGCACGTTTAGCCGGAAACCCGAAATTATAACTCGTCAATCTGTATTGAACCAATGGGAAAAAGAAAAACTTTTAAACGTTTGCGACGGGTTAGTTTGAAATCACTTCTACAGGCTCAGATCCCTACGGGTGCCTGCGTGTTCCACGTTGGATCCATGGTAAATATATCAACGTTTTTGGCTAAAGAAACAGGTAATGAAAAGCAATAATCATTGTAAAAATAGGAGATAAACTACGTTGGGAGATTTCGTCGATCGCCACGGTGTGCCGGTTCGACGTCGCACAGGCTTCGGATCGCGAAGGGGGTTTCGGATGGGCTTCTCCGCCGTATGTACAGGACCTGATGAGGCCAACGAAGAGGAAGGGGGACGGTGTACAAGGCCCGGTCGTCCATTATACCGACACAAACACACACACACGCACGAGCACACGACCCCACATAAACTACTACTACTACTACTACTACTACTACCATTACAATTGCTATGGGCTCGCGCGCGCGCACACGGAGTACAACAACCGGCGGCGGACACGCAAGTGTAGTGCCCGTGGTACTGAACTTGGCGGACCGGTGCCATTGACCGGCGATGGTTTCAAGGTTCCGCCGCCGCACCGCCGTTGTTCTTCGGTCGCCGTCACAGCAGCAGCGGCTACCCACCACCGAGACCATCTCCTCCTCCTCCTCCTCTTCATCTTCTTCTGCGTAGCAACGACAACAACCATCACAAGAGTGTAGTAACCGGCCGTGTATATGTGTGCGTGCCTGTTTTTTTATCCATCTTTTTTTTTTTTTTTCGTCGGTAGCGACGGCCTGCTGCCTGCCTGCCGGTCGTCGTCGTTTTTTAACCGAGTGGTTACGGTTCAACCGTCATCGCCGTCGATGCGCCTCGCGATTAGTGTACACGTAGTATACGTTTCGTTACACCTCAGTCGGCGGTATACGCGAGTTACAACAGTCGGTTGTTGTTGTTCTTGTTGCTGCCGCTGCTGCTGCTGTTGTTGTTATTGCAGTTGTAGTAGTGGTAGTAGAAGAAGTCATCGTTACGGCGGGCAACAACCAACAGGTGTAGCGTCGACGACACGATGCACCTATTGTTGTGTGCAATACACAGTAATAATAATAATCACAACAATAATGGTCGGTTCCGAGGATTGTCATTAGAAGAACAGTCGACGATTGAAAGAAACCGAAAAAAAAGACAGCGTGAAAAAAGTCGATTGAAATAATAATAAGATAAAAAAAAAAAAAAAACTAAAACGATTTTCACAACCTTCACGAGGCGGATCGGCGAGGGCCGCTGCAGCCGATATCGTCGCCTTCGACGTGGCCAGCTGGCCGCTGTGAAAAAAAGATCGTTTGCGAGGTGGAAATGATTTATTTTATTTTCCTTTCTTCCGTTTGGCAACTACTACACACGACCGATTATTAGGTTAGCAGCGGCACCACCACCAACAGCGACCAGACGCTTGCCGAGAATGCATATATTATTATTATTATTATACACGTATTATTTATATGACTAAAACCGTTATGATATTATAAAAATATATATTTATATGCGCGTCACACGAGATGATGACGAGTGTATACTATAATACGGTCGGTCTTAAATGCACATAACTTTGCGCCCGACGACTAATCGGTATTTATCATTTTTATACGATTTCATATCATGTAAATAATAATACATGCACCGCGAAAATAATAATTGTTTACATCGTTAATATTCGAAAAAAGAAATAACAACTTGCGAAATTCAATGGAATACAAGTAATTATAGATATTACCATGTATTTTTAGCGAATCATTTTATTCATGAAATGAATAAAGCATTACTTTACGTCACATTTTCCAATTAACCAGGTATACACCTAATTCAATAATAATCTGCAGGATTACTTCAATTTTTAAACAAGAAAAAAAACAAACCAGATTTTTAAATATTTTTAAATTATTTTTAAATACGCGAAGTAAATTTAAATAAGAACATTCATATTTAAATTTGAAGAATTACATTCATATTTTACGAACAAACTATTTAAAAAATGTTCAATTTCTATTTAATAGGAAAATTAATCACGTAAATAATTGCCAAAATAACATTTCATATTAACTAAGAAATATTTTCAATTAAGTCAATATAAAACTGTAAACATAAATTTAATATTTTGATAATACCAGATCGTAAAATAATTTGTATGTATATTTTTATAACACATTGGCTATTTAAAATTGAATTTTACAATTATATATGCAATAGAAAAACAACCAATAGAACTTAATCAATTATATTTAAATATTTTATACAATTTCTATTACATAAAACTATATATTTATAAACTGATTAGTTTTCGTAAGAACATATTCCATTCATCGAAATACTAATAGTTTATCAAACCGTTACTTCTAGAAAAATAAAAGATAATAATACTTCGAACATTTTTTTTGGAAATCGATAGATGTAATACTGAATAATCATAATTATTAAATATTATTCGCATATTATAGTAATAAAATAGTAATTTTATAGTTCAAAAACCTCTAACAAGAGGAAATAAGTGCACTATGTATTATTCCCACACAAAAGTTTTAACACATATCTAACGGAATAATCATCTTTGAACCCACACACATTAATGAATATGGGTTATACGAATCATCAACACTTGGGAAAAACGCGATAATGAATAGAAAACCTGTGGGTTAACTCTTCCTTTTTAGTGTTCTCAAAAAAAAAAAAAAACAATAGCCAACGCGGATAACATCAAACATTAATAAATTAAATAGATGCACCTGGGTCGAATAAAACGAGAACATTATACATAAGCGATTTCTTATTTTTAGGAGCTATAAGTGATTCGTATTTAGGTTGAGAATTCGACAATTCACACAAAATAAAAAAATTATATGTATAATGATATTCAGGACTATAAGAAAATTAAAATATAACTGCCAAAGATAAGTTATATATGGCATATAGCGCTTATTATTAGAGAATGAAAATTTTCGTTACAAATCATAATAAAATTCTTGTTTTTTAGTTGTCTTTAAATTTATGGGCAATCATAAAACATTGCATGCAAAAATATTTTTGAAAAAATCTCAGTTTATTAGAATATAAAATTGTTGAATGTTCAAAAAAAGAAAGAAATTATTTAACAAGATTTTAAAGTTTAATTTAGACTAAGTTAGAATAAAGTAAAGTTAACCATGTATTAAAATTAGATTTAAGTAACTCCATTACAAAAAAAAATCTATACTTATACTATCAACAAATTTAATACAATTTGAATTTTGATAAAAATAAATTGACTGGTCTAAAAATAAATAAATTAGAGTAATAGAGCTAGTACTCCTACATTATAATATAATATATACTTATACATTTTTTCACTTTAAGACAAAGTCGTTTATTATTTTCTTCATATATCAAAGAATTATTAGAGATCATGTTTTCTTATATTTTAAGTTTCTTGGTCGAAATCTAAAATTCGTAGATTGACCGCGTCGTTACCTTGAAATAGAGAACGGGCTTTTAGTTTTACATATTTATCAAGAGCGCACAAAATTACATGCCTAAATACTTCAAGGTCTAACTCTTCAATTTCATCCTTGTTTTTAAATAAAATATCTAGAAATCACGTTTTCAAGACACGTAATTTCTATCCCACCTTTTTATTTTTCTAATAGTATATTTTTATAGATGCAAATAAAAATGACATTTTATAAAAACGTTCAATCTTTATAGACCAATATTAATAAAATGTGAATTTATAGTATTCTTAAGGAGTATGTTATTTTTATAAAAATGTTATTTAATGTAATTACAGTATAATCATTATTACACACTGTTAACCATTGTCAATTATAGACTAATAGAATGGTTAATATAATATTATACACATACCTATGTAGGTTTATTTGAAATATTTTATATGTATAAAGCGCAAATTGTATTTCGGGTCAGGGTTCATGGTTTAATATTATATTCACGTCATCATTTATTGAAGAAGTAGTAAAATATTAGTCACAAGACACAAGAATACTTAATAAATTGTGGTAGGTATACATTATGTTTAAGATATATTGATAGGTACTTTATCATTGAAAAATTATTTATAACTATTATATATATTATTTAGAAAAAATAATTAATACTAATTATTTAACAAAAGCCCATAATTAAAACATGAAATACTTTTACACACAACTTTTAGTGATTTTAAATTTTAACTAACATAAACCCATTCTTAATATTTTTTAAAGATCATATTATTCTAAAAACCAATATCAATTAAAATAGCTTAAATAAACATCGTACACTAGTAACTTTAAAACTATTAGACAAATAAAAAGATTAAACTATTACCACGAATAAATTAAATTACAAAATCTAAAATTATTAAATTAAGAATTATATTATAAGAAAATGTTATACTAATCAAATCGACTAAATGTAGCTAATGGATATTAGTTGTATGTACATATTTTATAGTAATATATTATAAATAATAAAAATAGATATAGGTACAAATCTTGATTATTACATAAAATTAATAAATTTAATAAGAACGAGAAATATTACGTTTTTGCAAAAAAAATAAAATTAAAAATAACTCAACAACTAAAACATGGCTTATAAGTTGTTATGTTTTATTTGGTAATTTTTTGCCTAGATCATAATGAAAACGTATATAATTAAGTTCATAACAAGCTTTGTTTCTAACATTTTCATATCATATCAAATAGCAAATATCGAAAATATTAAATTACTGAAGCAAATTTCATATTATCTTTTTATGATTATTTTACCTATTGGTACAGATTACACTATCAATATCACAGTTTTAGATTCTCATTGGTTTATGTCGCATTCAAATACATGATAAGCGATATGTTTTAAAATATTATATTTATAAAATCGTATACATCTTTTATACGTATAGGAACTTTTGATACATAAGTGAATTCTTTATGTTCATACAGATGTGTTCCAATAAATTCTATTGATGAATAAATAAAATCTATATTTAAAGTAAAAATTAACATTCTTAAATCACTAAGAAAATTACAAGAATACTATAATTATGAAAAATATGAAAAATATGATAAATCATTTATATCCATTACCTACAGTTATTAAATATGTTCAGTACAATATTTGGCAGTAAATACTAGTTTTTATAATCAATGGTTTTATCAATATATATCTAAAAAATAAACTATATATTATATAGCATATTTTGTTAATTAACAAATACATACCTACATTAGGTTCAATAATATGTTACATTATCTGAGAATAAAAATAATACCAGTTAGAAATCAACAAATTATAAAAATATTTATAGTTTTTCTAGGAGAAAATATTTAAATATAAATATAATAATTAAATATATCAAAATTAAATAAAATAAAGTTAAATTTAATTTTAAATTAAAATAATTTCTTATCGGTTTCTCGTGAATTGGATAGATCACTCAAATTCTATTTAACCGACGTGAATTACACGAAAAAAGTAAAAAATAAAACATTGAAAATTAAAATAATATACTTACACAGTTTAATACGAATTGCATAATTAGTTTACTTTTAAACATAGTTATCTAATATTTAAAAATGAAAAAATTGAGGATTTCACTTCTAAAACATTTGGAAGTAGGGTTTTTATTTTTTTTGAAAAGGTCTATGCTTTGTAAATGGTTTGTAATAAAATACGTATTCATAATCCATCGTTTACTTATTTGTACAAATAGAATTGGAGAGGAAATATTTTGGATATTATGTAATTCATCCATAAAATCCTTACGGTTATTTTGAAAATTTTAGGAAAATTCAAGCAGTCAATTTATATTTTTCATTGTTAACTAAAAATGAATCTACTCATCATGAGGGTCTTTATTTTTAAAATTTATTTTCCCAAACTTGGCATTTTTATTTAATTAAATTTAGTATATTTAATAGGACGGACATTATTAGTATTTTCTATGTAGTATTATAAGAATATAACAATGCATTTTATTACAATTCGTTATTCATACGTTCATATACACCCATAGTATTACCATATAAGTATATATATATATTATTATTATTCAAAATAAATTATCCAAGAATCACTATATAAGTAGGTATAACAAGAAATTATAATAATTTAAAATACTTTATATTAGACAATATCAGAATTATAATTATTTATTTCTCATAATTAAATCAATCAATTAGCACTTCTATTTTAAAACACCAAAAATGTATATTCGACATTATGTGAAAGTTGGTTATAAGCGTATGTAGTATTAACTAACTATTGAAATTTTGACAGATCACATAAAACAAATCTGAATGGTTTAAAAAAGTATCTAAATAAGTATTACATTTTAATAAAAACTACATAACTACAATGTACATTGCAGCGTAAGATAGACTTTATCGATTATAAAATGTGTAATAGTTTAGTTCAAAAACAAATACACCAGAAAAGTACTTTTCCTGATCATCCAGACGAGAAAAATATAAATAAATATTCAGTAAAAAACAAATATTAATTCATTAAAGTTTTAAAACTATAGACTTAAATAGTCGAATATAAAAACGTGACGCATATAACACAGTACACACGCAAAGGAAATAAAATAAAACTTTTATGGAATAGATACTAATAAGTAATAGTACATTTTTATAATTCTAGCTAAATATATGTTTATCAGATATTCTATACTTGACAAATTATATAAAATACAGGTTGCTGTTCTTCAAATATTAGATTGAAACTGCAATGGCTATGAATTTATGATTTTAAAAAGCTAAAAAAAATAATAACTTAAATTAAGTAATTTAAAAAGAAAAACAATATTGTTACACAATTTGATAAAAAATACAAGTTACAAAGTTATTATTCTTTTAATGGAATACATGGTATTAATTAGATACCAGATTGAATACGGATACACCATTTATAAAAATACGGGAGACTCATTCCCGTTCCGGTATCGTATCCGCACCGGTTTCTGTATATCGTTATTAAAGGGGTTTTTAACACATAGTACCATAGGTAAAATATTTAATCATCTCGCCATTCTCACCCCAACTAATTTACATAATAATATTGGTATGAGGCCATCAGGGATACAACGTAACTTTTTGCAACATTTATTTCTTAAGAACGGAATTAAAAATACAATAAAATTTTAAGATATTTCACATGAACGTACATAAATATATTTTTCACTCGTGATACAAAATATAATACCATTGTTATTGGAATTTA
>JASXSY010003011.1:0-30216 GCA_034509805.1 Sipha maydis | reverse complement strand
AAAAATTGCGAAAAAACACAGACAAAACAACAGAATTAACAACAATATACAACGATTTTATAAAATCAACGCTTATAATATGTTCAATGTAAATACGAAAATTTTATTAGCACCCATAGTTATTATTATTATTTATTATCACACAATATTGAATATTGTTAGTATCTGCTCACTGCTGAAAATCTATAAACGTAGACACTCTCGAGGAGTGTTGATGCACGACATGTAATGTAAATATAGGAATTCCCAATACATTGTGTTCGGTTATTTATTATTAGAGACGTTATCATTTCATAACAAAGCGTCTTATACGAAATACGAATTACCGATTACGGTGTGCCACTGTACCACAGTCCACAATATTACTTAAAATAATATTATAATTTATATTTATACTATTATTATGCACTACATAATATTATTTACGAGTCGTAAAGCATAATATTATGACATTAATCCAGGAGGAATTAGATTACCTACTAGGTTTGGGATTTTTAATTTTGAGAGGCCAGTCGATTACTAATTCAAATGAGCGGAGGGTCAATTGACCTCCCAAACCTCCTAGCTAAACACGCCACTGAATGAGACATATAAGTCACGATGTTTTCTTTCGATTTTATAGGAAGTGAATTAATGGTACACCAATAGATAACGCTATATATATAATTTTATAAGATAAACATTTTTTTTTTCAAATAATATTTACCAATTTTCTAAAAATAACTACCGCATTAAAACCCACTGATAATCAATAAACGCCGATGTTGTTATTATCGTAAACATCTAATAAACCAATGCGTATCATTGAAACATGATAATATGTGCGTTTAGTATTTAGTTTTAATTTATTATTGCAACAGACTTATAAGTCCCATTGGTCTGTTGTCGTCGTGACTTCAAATATTCCGACTAACGTCTAGACTTATAGAGAGTGACTCGTCGTACATCGAACGTTTGAGTGTTTCACTATGTATAAATTTAAAAAGTTGAGTGATTTTGAAATAGAAGCTTTAATAGAAATTCCTGGTGACGATGGTGGACTTACCGATATTGAAAATGATAGTGATGATGAATATTTCGAAGAAAAAGATTATTTAGATGTCCCAGATCCAAATAGTAATGTGCAGCTTCAACAATTGAATATTATGGGTATGTCATTTATATTTTTAAAAATGTCATAGTTTTTATTATTTATTTATAATAAATATTCTATAATCTTAGAACTTCCAATAGAATTTGCTGATAATATGGAATTTGAACCAGTTGCTGGTCCATCTAGTGATGTTCAGTCTACATGTTATATTGTTGGAAATTATACTGAAAAAGACATGACAGGAAACAAGAGACAAAAAAAAAAAAAAATAATCTTGAACATTGTATGAATCAGAAAAAAAAAATCAACCGTTGTGTTACAACTCCTGATGATAACAATGATTTTGAAGGTATTAACATTTTAATTATTTTATAAGTAGGTATCACACTTTAATTATACCTGTATGATGTAAAATATTTGTTTTTTTATTATTTTAGAGCTCTCAATAGAAATTGTTGAAAATATAGAGGTTGAACTCATTGCTGCTACATCTAGTGATGTGCAATCTAGACATGATTTACCAGTAGTTGAAGAAGAAAAGACAAGAAACACAAGACAAAAAATATCAAAAAAAAGAAAAACTTCCCCTGAACGTTGCATGAACTGGAACAAGCTAAATCATCATGTGACAATTTCTGATAAAACTTATAGTTTGAAATTAGGTACATTTTGTATTTGTTAAATTAATAATTTAGACACCTGCGTTGTTATTTAATTTGATATAATGTTACCTAATACCTATAAAGTATCTTTGATATTGTGTACAGTTAAGAATGTAGTTGGTGCCTACCTAACTATTTATTTTAATAAAATAAATTATAAAAACTAATTTGTTATAGGACCTGTTCATGGAATGTTTGTGGATTGTTCTAATCCAACTGAAGTTTTTCTTAAAGTATGTGGACCAATTTTGAAGGATATTTGTTTCCAATCAAATATATATGCTATACAACAAGGAAAAATATTAAATTTACAGCTTGAAGAGTTATATGCGTTCATAGGTATAAACTTTTTAATGGGTTATAATAAGCTACCATCTTGGAGAGACTACTGGTCTACAAGTAATGACCTGGGAGTTGAAATGGTTCGAGATGCTATGAGTCGCAAACGGTTTGAAAATATATTAAGTTTTTTACATGTTAATGATAACAGTTCTATGCCTGCTAGCTGTAAAGATAGACTTTACAAATTGAGACCTTTTATTAGTGCAATAAATGATAGATTACCTGAACTGTACAATGTAACTAGGGAAGTTAGTGTGGACGAATCTATGATTTTGTTTAAAGGCCGAAGTTCGATAAAACAATACAATCCGATGAAACCGATAAAGAGGGGCTATAAACTGTGGTGTTTGGCAGATCAGAATGGATTCATTAGTAGATTTTCGGTATACCAGGGGAAAGAAGAAATAGTGGATGACTTTATTGATTATGGTTTGGGTGAGAGAGTTGTACTAAGTTTGACAAAACCTTTATGGAATAAGGGTATAAAAGTATTTTTTGATAATTATTTTACATCAATTCATCTGTTAGAAAAATTAAAAACAGAAAATACTTTTGCATGTGGTACTATAAGGTCAAACAGGAAAAATATTCCTTCTTTAGCTGAGGACAAAACATTAGAAAGGGGAATGTATGACTTGAAAACATCTCAGTTAGGTATAACTGTGTATAAGTGGAGAGACAACAGAATAGTTTATTTTGCTTCCAACTTCCACGGTGCTGATGAAAGTACAGTGTCTCGCACTGAACATGATGGTTCAAAAAAAAATATAAAATGTCCTCTTGTTACAAAAGATTATAATACATTTATGGGCGGAGTTGATAAGGCAGATCAGTTAAGAGCTTTGTATAATGTGGATAGAAAATCTAAAAAATGGTGGCATAGGTTGTTCTGGGGCATTATTGATATAGTTTTTGTCAATTCTTTTGTTATAAATAATGAACTCAACAATACAAAATTAACTGTTAAACAGTATCGACGATCTGTAGCTCAAGGTTTAATTGTTTTAAATAAATCTGGTCAAAAAAGAACTTTTAATGTATCCCCAAGTACCAAAAAAAATTGTTTACAACCAAGAAGGGGCAAACAATTATACTCTATACCTTCAGATGTTAGACTAGGTAACTTGGGAGCCCACTGGATAGAATATTCTAATACTAGGGGTAGGTGTGAAGTGTGTAGTAAAAAAAAAATTGAATCTAAACCATTCAGCAAATGCTCTACATGTAAAGTTTTTTTATGTCAAAATGAAAAAAAAACATGTTTTAATGAATACCATGCAAAATAATTAAATATTAGTTATAGGTACATTCTTTTATTGTACAAAAAAGTTGTTGATATGAAATAAAACATTATTATTATGCATTATGTGTTAAATTTTTCCTTCCAACCAACTAGGTATATATTATGGATTTTTTTTTGTATAATATAAAGTACAAAAAAAAAAAAAGTAATCTTTTATCATTGATGTATACTTATTACTTATATAGTATGATAAATTTACAATTTACAAGTACATTAAAAAAAAATTGACCATTTCAATTTTTGATTTGTAATTTTTAAATTTAAATTAAAAATGATAACAATCAATTAAATTACTTATGGTTTAATTTGTTATGGTCATTCTTTTTAAATGAAGGTAAGCAAGAAAAAAATAACAATATCATTACAATCTCCATTGAAAATAAACAAATTCATTTGCCGGAACAGGCCAATGGGACTTTTAAGTCCGCACCGTAAAGGACCAATGGGACTTATTTGTCTCAGTCCTTAAAAAACTATAAATTTTCAAAAAAACTTTTTGTTTTTGGTTTCGAAATTCATCTAAAAAATAAAAAATTATTATTGTGCAAAAAAAAGATCACATTTTTATCTTTAACGGTGCTTGGTCAAGAAAGGGTTATAACCTAATCGTTTATCTACCCAATGTGTTGTCATGTACTTGACGATAATCTGGTATAAGGTTCGTATCATGTCAAGATTACATATCATGTAAACATGATCCATGATAAACTGGATGGTACATGGAAACAATAAAATATTTCATTTGAGACGTTATACTACGAATGTCCATTTGTGAATTGTTCAACTGTAAACTGTATAAAATGTTCACAATAATTATATGCATTATAATATGGTCCTGTGACGTCAAATTGATTTATAAATATCGTTAATATTGAATAACAATGTCGTCAGCCGGCGCCAAATTGGTAATGGTTAGTATTATGGCAAGGGAAGTTCCCCACTGAGCTCTGCAGCGGCTGACAACACGAAATCGGTCGCCACTCTTTAATACAGTATGGCTTATCTGTATATTTTAAAATCAATGCTAATCAGTCTAATCAGGAATTACCGTATTGTGCCGTGCCCGTAGGTATTTTGTAGTGGGGACAAGAGAATTACACGCAAATATTTGTCATTACAATTATCACCGATATACCTTATGATGGAACACCATCGAATTTATTACTTATAGCTTCTGGTATCTACCGAATACATGTAACATACTAACACACAAACACCTCCCAAACCACCTAACTTTGAGAAGTTATATCTCATCAACGGATAAACGAAAAATGAAAATTTGAACGTGATAATTCATAAAAAAAAAGCCTTATTAAATTATGAAATTTTCAGTATGTGTTGTCATTTAAAAAACAAAAGTTGATGGTGGTTTACCAATAAATATAAGGGTGAAAAATATTAAACGATTATATAATTCAAGAACAGCTTAGATCTAAAATTTTGAAAAAAAAAAATTGGAAAAAGTAAATAGTTTTTGAGATAATGAGTGTTTTACGCTTGGTGAATCACCCTGTATAATAATAATTATTACTACTTAAACTACTTAAATGCTTTAATTCATTTCAATTTATTTGTAAGCATTGTGTTCTAAAGGTTTAAGGCGTCACTTATAAAGATAAATATTTTTGGTTTAATAATTGTATAGGCAGTGTAGTGAGCAGAACAGGGGTCAGGTTCTGAACCGCTGTACACTAATACAAAGAATATTTATTATACTGACGGCTATTGACAGCTTTGCTTCGACCGTAGATATGTTGGAGTCACAAAGTCATATAAGTTTGTTTTAAGAATATTTATTAAAGCACATAAAATATAAATATAAACTATTAAAGTAAAATTTGAGGACAGAGTTTAAGCTCTGCCCGAGAATTTAGTTACACTTAAAAAAAATAAAGGGATGGGACTCATAGGCTCGCGGCGATGTTACTTTGGTGGGTAACGACGAGTATGAGTCCGTGCACTTAGAGAGTTCGCTAAAATCTAATTATTCTATGGAGCTCTACTCGTAAATATAGTCAGAATTTGGCCCAGGACAATGCTTTACAAGGTGTTGGTTCTACGTGGTCCAACTTTTAACTATTGTCCTAGGTACGTGATAATGTCTTTTGAAAACGTGTTACTTTTGAGAGAGTTAAAATAAAAGACGTGCAATATCCTGTCGTACAAACGTTGTGTGGTTACTAATTGTATTTGTTTAGAAAGGACGTTTTAGGAATAGGTAATACCCGTGGGACAGGTGTAATTCGACGTATGTCGGTTTACTACAGCAGGGATAGAATACTAAAATGTAGGTAAGCGTTTAAATATAAAGTCACGTCTTAAACCATTAGAACACAGTGTTCACTTTTATTTTTATTGGTATATAAATAAAAAAATTGTTTCATTTGCATTAGTTATGTCTTTAACATCAAATGAGTTAGACTGTGTTAACTGTATTGCGTGCCGGTATGGGAGTACCGGACAGTGCAACGAAAGAAGAGTCCTCAAGTGTACAGCTTCTCAATGTTAGATAATTTAAATAATATGAAATAATGAACTCTAGACTTTTAAAATATAACTTTATTAAAATAATTCTAAGTCCAATATTTAATTTACATATAAAATTATTCTAAGTCCAAAATAATTAAACACATCTAAAAATAGGTCTGTTCCCGGGTCTCTTATATACCCGACCTCTACAATGAATCAAGGAAGTGTCTGTGATATCTCACATCCAATTCGTATCCGCTGACGCAGAGATCTAGGATGTAGTCTCTGTGGTCTAGAGAATATTAATATATTTTAATCTATCTTTTCCCAGGATATGGTCAATGGTGCGTTTTCCCTATGTGAATCATCAGATGCGTGAATCCGCAATTAGAGTTTTATGTTATCGTAATTAACCATATATATTATATTATATATGTTATATTGATTATAGTTGTAATTCTCGTTCAATATGATCCCACACACATTCTGATTACTGTGCCTATATCCATGACAAGATTTACATATTGGTCATCGTTTCCCAACCTTAATATGGTGATATTATTATAATGTACTTGCCCATGCAATACTTTACATAATCCCACGCATATCCTGACTATTTTATAATTTGCATTATATTTGATAATGATGCCCATAATAAAGTTTGTGACATCCTCTAATTATGCCTTTGACACTATGGTACTCTATTGTACTCTATGTATGCCCGCAACAACTGTATTCTAGTATTCTTTATTCTAGAGTTAACTAGAATTAGAAGAGTACCGTTACGTTTTTGCAATATTTAGAATATATTATTATTTTTTCTTTTAGTAAGTTGAATCAAACATGTCTTCAACAGTTCCAATAGTTGCTAAATCAAAATTTGAAATTCATAATACTTATAATACTTATAATCTACAAATCTCTCATTCTTTCGATAATCGACTATGCTATTATTTACAATTCAGCTAAAAATAATGTACTCAACTCCATTAATCCCATTCACAATAAAGGTATCGTCTGGCAACTGGAGCTTTTAGGACAAGCTCGGTAGATAGCATCTTATGCAATGCCGGTGAACTACCTCTTCAACTAAGGTGTCATAATAATGAATCTAGGTAAAAATGTCCGAAGAAAAAATGTACACGGTAAAAATGTCCGGGTAAAAATGTCCAAGGCAAAATTGTCTAAAATCAAGAATGTCCGAGGAAAAAATGTCCGAAACCAGAAATGTCCATGGTAAAATTGTACAAAATAAAGTTCAAAAATATCAAGTCATTATTGCTGTATATTTAAAAATATCAAAAAAAAAATTCATATAATTTATATAATATTACCTAATTAAAATTTATAAAAGTCAATGCTAAACATTTTAAAAAGTTTTCAATACTTCTTTCGTTATTTTTGTACTCCTCCCATATTTTTTTTTAATTTTTCTTGCATACCAATATACATTTTTTTTTTTTTTTGCCAGAGGTTGTCCAATATCTCTTTGCCCAATTTTATTTTCATCGACTCCTAATTCTAATCGCATCTTTTCTATCAGTAACCATATACTTGGATGTGATCGATTCACTAATTTAGAAAACCTGTGATTCCATCCTTCAGTATGGTTGTTAGTGCGCTGGCCATCGTTCAACGTAACTTCGTGAACATTCCAAACTGAAGGAGGAAATGCAGCAGGGGTTCTTCTAATAACGTTACTTCTAGTATTATTTTTTATAATTCTCCCCCCTATGTAAGTTGAATCAAAATACTCCAACAACTCATTAGCTTCTTGTGGCATAATTGTTTTTAAATAAATTAACCCTCTTGGTACGTCATTTATTGGTAAAAATGCCAACCCATCAAGCATTCGACAAAATGTACTAAAGAATTCGTTTTCCCTATAATGTTTCTCAAGACCTAATGATTGGATTTTTCTATGGGTTGACTGACACAGATGATAGAAACATCCTTGAATTTTTATATGGTGTCCTAAAATATTTTTAGCCGCATTAATGACAGCTTTTTCAAAGTCAATGTTTAAAACATTAGGACACGGATTTAAATTTATATCAGCGCATTTTTCTAAAATTATATTAAAAACATTCTCATACGTCTTTTGACTCTTGTTTTGTAACAAACAAAAAATAGTTGTAATAAAAATGCCTCGGACCTGTACGCGAATAACATACAATTGTTGAAAAAAAGTTGGAGCTAAAGTGAAATTCCCATCCATGTACCATTCGTCAGCTTCAGCAAGATAACGTAAGCATTCATCAGTAGCGAAAATAATTATACGTTCATTCGATTCATTGTTAATGTCATACAGTAGGAATCGTTCGTGGTTTGGTTCCCCAGTGGTACTCCATTCGTCTAAATGGCATAAAATAAATTTCATATACTATATATGTATATCTGTGTATTATTTTATCATTTATAATAGTAATAAATAATAATATTATATATTATATATTATTGTAAAATTATAATAAACTTGTAATACACGGAAGTATAATACAATGTATAAAACATTAATTATATATTTATATTATACCTGATATGTTCAATTGACTAAGATCAGCTGGACCTATTGGGTGATTAGATTTTTTTTTTATTCCGTAGTGTCCTTTTTACTAATTGTTCTGGAGGCATTCTAGATTTACAATCAATATTCAGTTGAACTATTCCTTCAGCAAACAGAGTTGATGGAGTTTTGTCAGTGGTTGTCGCTTTATTCTAGTAATAATATTACATTTTACATTATTATTAAAATAATCTAGGTTCGGTTAGGTTCGGTAAAAAAAAAGTAATAAATCGTACTTTCATTTCTGCTAAGCATTTTGTGACTGATATTTCGTTGAGATCAGCTGAATGTGAATGGTTTTTAATCAGTAATGGATTATTTTTTAATAAATCCGTAGTTAGCGACGCAGAACAATTTAACAAACTGCGTTTGACACAATGCCAACGAATTTTGGTTTTCACCCTGTGTTGTATGGTATATGCATACCCATTTAAACACAGCTTGTCATGGTTTTTATTTGATTTAATAATATCGGCCATTTCAATCAATTTAATAAAATAAAATAACACGCACACTTAAATGATTCAACTGTAAACTCAGGACTGGCCATCACCTAAACGTTGACAAAAATTTTCGCGATAATCTTATCGTAATAACCGATAAACCGCGCAACATGATGTCAATTACAAATTAGGTATTTTGTCATATACAGGGTGTTCCCATTTTATTATTAGTATATTTGACATATACAGGGTGTTCCCATTTTATTATTAGTATATTTGACATATACAGGATGTTCCCATTTTATTATTTTTCGATACTTATATTTTTATTTTTTATTTTACATTTTTATTTTTCGGGCATTTTCACCTTGGACATTTTTAACTCGGACATTCTTGGTTTCGGACATTTTTTTCCGGACGTTTTTACCGTGGACATTTTTTCCTCGGACATTTTTGTAGAATACCCATAATAATATTCTCAAATACATATCTAGAATTAAAAGCACACCAAATCAAATATCTAACAGTATACTCCACAATTCCCTCTCCTCTAACTCACTCAACAACAGAAACACAATTTTTGAACACTTCAAAACGATCAGTTCAAAGATCGGCTTCCAAACACAAACACTTAACAAAGTACAATTTTCATCTCCCTCTTGGCTATGGTCTCCTCATATCAACACACAACTCACCGATCACTGTAAACACTCCACCGACAGCTCTATCATTCGCTCTAACTTCTTTGAAATACTGTCACAACAATACTCCAATAGTACACAATAGTAAGATTTTGTATTTAATATCACCTTTCCTGAGCTGAAACATTAGCAATTTCCTTAGTTTTATAGTGTTGAATGACCTAATAGTCTTCACCAGCCGTCGTCGGACATTTAAATGTATACGTTTTCTTCCCATGTTTTATTGAAATAGTATCACTTACGTTGGTAATTGTTTTTTCACACTTTCCTGAAAATATAATTAAGTTCAATTTATATTTATATGATACAACCTAAACCATAAAAATAAAAATATGAATTAGTTCAACAATTAACCTTTGTTATAATTTTAAAAAAATAAATAAATACTTTTTCGGTTTTGATTTTTTTAGCTGGCTTTATTTCCATGTTTTTCTTTTGACGTTTTACATTAGGTTTTAAAGTTTTTTTACTTTTTGGGGTTTTATCTAATACTTTCTCCAAGTGTATACTTGAATTGGTCTATAATAAATAAATATGAAAACAGATTACAATACAAAAGAAGAACTTTTTTTTTTATTCATAAACATTAAGTTCAGATTTATACACATTTTTATTGAAAGTAGATACGAGTATATAGTTAGATAAAAGTAAGAAATATTAACGATTTGTTTAAATGAGAATGTGAAAAAAAAGATATTAATTATAATTTTACTTACATCACTGTTGTTTGAGGAATCATCAGACATCGCCGAATATTCAAAAGTTGACATATTGATACATTTTTTTATGAAAGTAGATAACTTAAATAGAGCGTCTTACTATAGGTCTTACTGTAAACTGATAATACTATAGGGACTAGGTACTTATGGCTTTATATAGTAGACACCACTACTTCGACTTTCGTATAATTGCTAATATTATATGTATAACGTATACACAAATTATTATTTTTCTTAGAATACGGTACGATATTATTGGGAATCATAAAAAACCACTTAAAATTTGTGGATATACGTCAATAGATAGCTGATAATTGATAGCGCGACAATTCATAGCGGTCAATTGATTGCACGTAAATTGATCGTGAGCGACTTTTCATAGTAGGACAATTTGTAGAATAGAATTGCCGTATAGAATTTAATAACCAAGCAATTATCAAAAAAAAATGATTATAGTACTAATTCAATTGATGTTGCCTAAAAAAAGTATAATATAAAAATTTGACGATATTTATGGATATTTAATTATTTAATTTATTTATTTATAATTTATAATACAATATTTATGTTACCTAAAAATAATTATACCTGTAGCTGGAAATTATGTGCTATGCCTCTTAGATAGTTTTCAATTGTTCTATTTTCATAATCTAAACAAATTTTTTTGATTTTAGCACTCCGATCTTTATTCATTTTTTTTGATGGCGGTTACATCCCAACAACATATTGCTCTATTTTCATTATATTTACTTGCTCCTCTTTTTGCAACGCATTTATAAATTTCCCTATTGTTGGGTGCGATGAAGAGTTTAACATTGCAGAAAAACAATTGTGCCACCCTTCTATGGAGTTTTTTGTTTGGGGTAAATCAGCAAACACTAAAGAATAGCAATTCCATATATTTATTGGAAAATTAGGTTCTCTTCTTTATTTTATTTCTGTGTAAGCGACCAATACAATTTCCCTCAAAATAATTTATTAATGACATCAATATCTCTTCATTTTGAATATAAAAGTCTGTGTCTAAAAGTTTCTCAAATGCATCAACAACTTTATTTGTTGGTACATATGCCAAAGCTGGTAACATTCGTATGTATAATGCAAAATCTGAATTTTCCCTATATTTTTTTTGTTATCCAGTTTCTTGAATGTGACGCCATACACATTGTGATAAATGAAAAAAACATCCATTTATAGATGCATTTAGAAACTCAAATTTGACAGCATTCATTGCCCCTTTCCAAAGTCTACCATTATATTAGGTAAGTGGGTTTAGATTAGGTATTTATGATTCTAAAGCTTGAAACATTAATTTATATGTATTTTCCTTTTTATCGGGTAGTAAAATATACACAGAAGGAATAACATTCGAATAATAAACAGCGTGAATAGTATAAAGTTGTTGAAATATTTATGGGGCACATGAGAATGTTCCGTCACAAAACCAATTTTCACAGTTAACCATTAATTCCATGTTCCGTTTCGTACAGAATAATAGAATTTGATTTGTCTCAGATCTGTTTTCAAATTGTAAAAATTTCCCACCATTCGTTGTTTTCGTGAATCGGTCTAGAATTTCAAAATTAAAATTTTAAGAATTAATTGGAGCTCTTAAATGAGATTGACGAACTCGTTGAATGGTTCTTTTTGGAGTTGACACATTTGGTAATTGTCCAGTAACTGAAGTAGATACCTTAATAATAAAAATAATATTAATAATGATAACATTTAAAGAAATAATATAGTAGGTACCTGAGAAGCAAGTGTTCCAATGATTGAATTAGATGTACATTTTGAATTTATTTTCATCTCATTTATTGCAGTTTTAACTTCTATTTGATTGATATCAAGGACATGGTTATTATGGCCAATTTTTTTTGAAATTTTCTCATAATTGATATCACCAATAACATGAACGCGGCCTTGGCATTTATTTTTAAAACGTACGCATCTCCATATTTTCTTTTGTACTCCATTTTTTCGAAATGGTATATAAAACCTTCATGAACTAATATATCTGAACCTCTTACACTTTTTATATATTTTAAAGACATTTTAAAATTACTATATTATATAGGTGATTGTTAGAAGTAGTACTGGTATATGATGTTCTACCGACTGACAACTGATATACTGTATAATATAGGTACTGAATAGTCTCATTATCATTATTGCCTATATAAGTGTTACGTGCCACCGGCTAGATTTCAACCTGTGCAGTCGATGATGAATTTAATTTAATAAAATGTGAGACTTTAACTTTTATAATACGTTTATTTAAATAATTCAAAGTGTTATAACAATTCATAAAACAGAGTGACGCACAGAGGGGCCGGTGACATAAAAAGTTGGCAAGAATTATTTTTTTATTTTTTTTTTATTTTATATCATATACACATCATAAATATAGTTCAAACTTGTGTTTATAAAATCCTATAGGATTACAATAACAATACATAACCAAGTAAGTGGTTTTTTTTTTTTTTTTTACTCGTGTGGCGGTTGTGTGTCCGAGATTATGACTAACAATCTCGGACCGCCTGGTTGGCAGAAGACTGCCCGTGGCCGGGTTCGAACCAGCGACGGTACGTATCGTAGCCGATGCCTTAGTCCACTCGGCCACTCCGTCCCCAGTAAGTGGTTATAAACATATATTTAGAAAAATATCGTAAATTATAAAGACAAATATTTAAATTAATTAATTTTCACTTATTTACGAAGAAGATGAATCTAAATCATTGAAGTCTGGCAATTGTAACAACTGGATTACAGTTGTATCTAGGATGGATTTCCTTTTCATTGGTTGGTGCATACTTGTGATAAATGGATCTGACGAAATTAACAACCTATTTACTATGTCTTCATTAGTTACTTGACGAGAAAATTTTCGTGTGAATCCTTCTCTGTACGCTTTTAAAAATTTTGTTGTTTGCCTCCTGCGCTTCCTCACCTAACTGTCCTATAGGGAGTATTGCTTTTTCTATTATAGTTGGTCCGTGAATTAATACTTTGTGCATAGTAGGTGACATATTATACCAGGGATATTTTTCTATAAATAATTGTGCCGTTTTAAGAGTATATTCTTCAAACAGTTTTAGATTTATTATATAACCGCTAGCCATAGTTTTCAAATAGATCGAAATATTTTGATTACCACTATATCTACTCCAGTAATACTGCTTGATACATCTGCATTTTCGAAAAAACGTCTAGCCGTATTGCCGTCATTACTGTTTTCATATCCTGGTTTTGGTTTATCAACTATTAATCCAAGTTGATTTTTAAATTTTTCTCTTATATCTTTTTTGGTGGTTTCGACGACTTTTTTGTTTTCTATACCACGAGCTTGCCATGTTTTTTAATGGTAATAATTTGTATGCTACGTGTAATAGACATTCGAAAAAACGAATCCAAGCGTGTAGCGTTGACATACCAAATTCTAATGCAGACTCACATATTGTTTTTGCTGCTTTGCACTTTTCAATATTGTTGAAGTCTTTCGATGTTAAATTACATAAAAAACATCTCATGGTTGAAGTTGTTTCTGTCAATGAATTGCATATTTTACCATCAACCATTGTAAATAATAATTTGTGGTTTATTTCAATTATTCGGCCATCTATTTCGTATAATGTGGGTACTAATTCAGATATTTGACTTTCTATATAGTCTTTCTCATTTTTAGCAAGGTCCGTTGTCTCATGAGCAAATTGAAATCTAATAGGACGACAATATCTTGTTGATGAAGACCTCAAATTGTTCCAAAGCACAATTTGTTGCTGTGATGGTAAATCAGGATCACCAGATATGAGCCTTAGAGGTACCAGTGAAGACAAAAAAAATACTTGCATCATTAGTGGAACTATTTATAAACTTTTGTTTATATTCTGAATGACCAGACGATCCGTCGAACCCCCACTTAGTAATTAAACATAATCTTTGAAAATTGTCTTGTCTTTCAATCACTTCATGTTGAGTTTGCATAATGCGTGAAACTGTGTGATCTAATAATCCTTGCAGTTTTATATCAACTGTTGAATCAGTAACTGAAATATATTGCCTTTTGGATAACATTTTTTTTTGGCTTGTTGAATTTTTTTATATGATGGGAATCGTTCCTTATCTTTGTTTCTTATGATATTATATTGATACTTCGTAAGTTCAGCTTCTATAAACATAGACAATGTTTCTTCTGGTGGCAACTCAATACGTTTTGACGTCTCCCATCGATTAAAAGCCTTTTTATAACGAGTAGCGCGTTTTGGCGTTGTACTGGTAACTTCTTTTACCAAATTTGCCGTATCAGTTTTACCTGATGCACGCAAACTCATATGTGCTGCATGACACAATTCATCGGTAGAAGATGAAGCTCTCAAATGTTGAGTTTTCATCCGCTTAGTTCTCTCTGATGCCGAGTCCAAAACTAACTTTTGGTCTACCTACTCCAGAATTGCCAGAAAAAAGTTTATAATTTGGGAAACCTAGTGAAGTTTCTAACCAAACAGTGTTTTTAGTCTCAAATCTATTTTTCATCCTATAAGAATTTGACCACTTATTTTTGAAATCAGATACGAAGTATGATATTTTTTTATGCAGTTCTGATATTTTAGACTCTGGACAATTGGTTCGTTTTTCTAAATATTTTTTTAAAAATACAACTTGATCCTCCAATTTAGTTTCACCAGATTCATTCAATTTTTGAAATAAGAATTTACGAGTCAGAAAAATATCAGTACAGCCCGATACTAAAATAATTAGGTATTAAAAATTAATTAAATTCATCAAATAATTCATTATTTTTATAAGTAAAAAAAAAATAAATAATAAATAAATAAATAAATAAATATAACAAAAAATATTATTTTATGAAATTGTAATACGACTCCGACGTCAGAAGCTACTTACACTAAATAGTGCAAATATGTGCAAAATTTTTTTCGTTGATACGATAGAATACTCAATTACCTATTATATTTCGCAAAAATCAAAGCTCGGAAAGAATCCTAGGTAAACTTAAACATTATGACAATATTATGAAATCATAAAAGAATAACTTAGGACTATTTCACTAAGTTTTAATGTAATTTACATATCCAATATAAAAAACAAAAATAATTATGAGATTAACATAATATAACAAACCTGTTGGCTTGTAACTCCATAATTGTTTGAAGTTTGTGTACATTAAAGTCACAAATGTACAATAACAAAAGTTCAGTTTTTAATATTTGGTTTATATTGTAAAATTTCAATGATGCACTACCGGGACTAACTTTACGATTGTCGAAACTAAGTAAATTTAAGCATTAACACATGCATGAAACTAGTTTTAGATGGCAAATGAACTCCTCTACCAATTACATATAATAATACGATAAGATAATTCGATTCGATAAAAGATATTTTTGCCAGTTAATGATGTTATTAGCCCCACTGTGTGACGTGAAGTTGCTTGCAGTTCCGTGACTAGAACTCTTCTGATTAGTGGTTGATTCGGACCCTCTTTTATATGGCTCGATTGACGTCATATAGAATCTGCACCCGGTTGTTTGGTGATTTCCAGGAATAGGCTAATGACTTCTTATGGCTCTTTGGACTATTGCCCTCGCTGACTAAGTGCTCTAAGTGCTGAATCTCCTTTGATCTCCTTTATCAACGCTTTTAATACTTATTTTTAGTTAATACAGACATTTTAGTTAATACACATGTTTTTAACATTTAATGTAAAGAATATAATTTAATCGTTATTCATGTTCTAATTATACCTGTAGGCATAACATTTTATATAATATATATGGAAGCCCAGCTTGCGTTTTATTATCTTAATAATCATTACCCCGTATTCTAAATATATCGTAGTTAATTAGTAAATAATATATTACATAATGTATGGAGGCCCATAACATAAGATAGTATTATTAGATAGTAATATTAAGGCTGGCCGCACACCAAAAGAGCAAAACTGCGTTAAGCGTTAGTTAGCCTAACACAGTTTTGTTAAAAATTGAACATGGGAAATTGCATTGTATACACACACTGATAAAACATATTCGAAACAAAACGTTTTTGCTTTAAAACACAATTAGTCATGATTGATACTGTCTGAGTGTCCACATTTTTCGTTAGTCACAACTAGGCAATAATTTATTATAAAAACAATTTTCGTGTGTATTTTGCATTTTGTATATATTTTTAATAATATTTTTTATATATGCTATATTTTATATACTTACTTATACTTATCCCATAATGGCTTGTGAAGGGGAAGTACTAGTAAGTTTAGTGAAAAAAAGACCATCCATTTATGATTTTGGAGACAAGGACCATAGCAATAGAATTGTGCATGACAAGTTATGGGAAGAAATAAGCAGGGAAATTAATGTTGATGGTAATTTGAATATATAATATAAGTTATTGAATAATAATATAATATAAGTTATTACTAATATAGTTATATATAAAATAAGTTATTGAATTATTGAATTATTTTAGTTAAAATAATATATTTAAATTATAAATTATTGTAAATAATAATTAATACTTATATAAAAATATTAATACAATATTAATTTTATACCTACTGTCGTATTAATATTTGCATACTATTATTATTAATATTATTTATTATTATTATTATTATACTTGTACCGAGTTAAAAACATTATTAACATTGTAGTTAAAAATGGATTATAAACACAAATGTACATAGTACAAGTAATAATAATAATACAAGTAGAAATACTAGTAAGAACAAGTAAAATGGAATTTCATGAATACTATAAAATGATATATTAATTATTAATAAATGTGTACAACTCTTTACTACACAACAGTATTTTTTTATTAAAACAAACAAATTTAGCTTAGCAAATTTAATTTAACTTTAGTTATTTAAACACTAAACAGTATATACATTTTACCATGGAACTGATCCTTTTTCAGAGTTGAGTCAATAGCTTCACTCGGTGGTCTGCGATTAGTAGGTTTATTGGTGTCTTCTTGGTTTACCCGTGATGAGGTTGTTTCCATTTCATTATGAATGTCAGTTAAATTATGTTCTTTGTCCATGATTAAATTGTGAAGTACACAAGCAGCTTGAGTTATGATTGTAGCTTTCTCCGGATTAACTAACATTTTATTTTCAAATACGTTAAATCTTTTTGTTAGAATACCAAAAACACACTCTACTATTCTCCTCGCTCGTGATTGACGATAGTTATAAATTCGTTTCGAATTTGTCAACTGCTTTCTTGCAAATGGCTTCATCAATTTTTTTTTTAACGGATACGCTTCATCCGCAACAAATACATGTGGAAATTCATCTTCAACTTCTTCATGAATTTGTCTCGGTGGAGGTAAAAGTAGTTTATTATTGCCCAATAGTTTTCCAAAATTTGATTCTTTTAAAATTCCTCCATCACTGTTACGACCAAAATCACCTACATCTATGAATATAAATTTTGCGTTGACGTCAACTACTGCTTGAAGAACAATAAAGTGGTGTCCTTTATAATTGTAATAACTAGATCTTGAATTTGGTGGACATTGAATAGCTATATGTTTACCATCTATCACACCTATGCAGTTAGGAAAATTCCAAAATTTGTCAAAATCTTTTTCAATGTTCAACCAACCACCAGTTGAAGGTAGAGGCATAAACTGTGGCGATAGTATTTTCCATAATGCACAACATGTATCATTGACAATTTTACCCGCAGTGGTAGCTCCTAATCTAAGATTATAATGGATGCGTTGAAAATGTTCACCAGAAGCCAAAAAACTAAAAATAAATACATTAATACATTATACATTATGAACTTTAAAATAATTTTCAAATATTCTTGATTTTGACAAATTTAGTCAATATTTGAACTTCAAACGTATATAAATGTGAATAATTAATAATTAATTAATGTACGTTGTACCTATCTTATGTACAAATTGTTACATATTAATCGTAATTTTAAACATATTCTTTGTACGCCACTGAATGATTTTGTGAAATATTTGTATTTGTTTTTATAGTGTCGGTATGCAAAAGTAAGTGGACTAATCTTCGCAATTCGTTTGTAAGGGAACTTCGTGAACTAAAAATAAAAAATCTGGGTCAGCTGGGTCTAAAAAAAGAAAATGGTACCTTTTTGACTGTATGAGTTTTTAACTGGTTTTATGATGCAGCATAAAAAAATGGGTACCAACATCGATAACGATTATTTAAATGAATCTGAAGAAGTCATAGAGTCTGGAGAAGATGATACATTAGTAGTACAGTAGTACAGGAGATAATATAGTAGATAATACAGTTATAGAAAGTGAACGAGACATTATTGAACCAATGTTTAAAAAACCAAAACTGACTTTACACAAAAATCTATATAAAACAACAGCAAGCGATAAGGTAGCAGAACCGATGATAGAATTTTTGAAATCAAGAACTAGGAAGCCAGCACCAGTAGAAGAACCTCCAGAATTGTTATTCTTTAAAAGCCTTATTCCACACTATAAAAAACTTAATGATAAAAATCAAAGGAAATTCAAAAATTTAGTTATGTCGTCTTTAAATAGTTATCTTGATGAACAAGAAGACAATAATCATATAGCTTCATTTCAAAACAATATAAATAATATGTATCCTAGACCAGTTGAAGAGCAGAGTAATCATTTATATCAATCCAGACTAATCATGGAACAATCCTTATCCTGCTGGACAAAACACAGATCAACAACTTAATCAAAACCAAAATGTAAACAATTACTACAGTGATTTTGCTTCAGATTTATCTTCGTCTTCACAAGGAAGTAGCAATTCGTTCAAATGATATTTTTTTCAAATTTATAAGTTATAATAATAAAGCAGAATTAACTTCAAAAAAAATGTATAAGTTAAAGTTTAATTTGTTAACTGTTTAAAAAAATATATTATAATTCATTTTATACCTATTAAAAAATAAAAATAATTAAAAAAACAATTAGGTATTTCTTACCTCACTGTAACCAAAAGCCTTTCCTCAGGAGAAATACTTTTTCTGAAATATGTACTTTCTTTCCTAATTTCTTCTCCTATTTCTTGCAGTATTAAATCAAATGTGACACTACTTACACGTGTATAATTTTTAAATTTACTTTCGTCTGAACATAGTAAAGTTAAAATTACATTATGAGTGATACGTTTTTTATTTAATGGATGAACCCATAATTTTTTTTTTTTACGATTCTGTTCTAAATTTTGTTATGTGTACCATATGCAAATCGCAACATCTTCATCAGATGACATGATGAGTACTGATTTTTGTTTTGTCTACACTCCGACCCACGAGAGTCCATACGTAAACCGCGCATCGATACTGACGGGTGTGGCGACTGTCGGCCGAATTTTCTCCCACCACTCGGCAACGTGAATACAGCGGGTCATAAAAACACAACTATTTAATTGCGTCGCCGCGGCGTAGCATAATATTATCATCGGTATTCATTTTTATACATTTAATATACTTTAACATTCTCCATATTGAATTAAAAAAAACGCGAAAAAATACGTTATAACTTATAAGCAATTGAATATTATCGTATTACATAAACACGCGTTTGCTGCGGTCACTCTGTATATACGAATGTCAACGACGGCTGTTGGCGATCTTTGCCGGCCGGTTTCCGATCGGTATGATTCGGCGTATGGAAGGGGAACCGATGCGCAGCGACGGACGCGTTCTTACGTATGGACTCTCGTGGGCCGGAGTATAGGTAGTGTGCACTTTATAAAAGCAAATTGTTTTTAGTTGACTAACACGAAAATGACTAGCATTGTCCCCCCCCCCGAAATCTTTTTTTTTTTTATTTGGGTTGGCCCATAGTACATCGCATAGAAATTTTTAAATTTATATAATTCAAGATAAATCTATGATAACGAATAATAATAAGTTATTTATTTTATAATTTGTATTCATAAATGTAATTTAAAAATATTATTAAAGAAATAATAATAATACTCTGTTATGTTAAATATATGGTTAAATATAATAAATGAATACCTATATGTTATTAGTATATAATGGTAGTCATAAAAATAATAGGCTTGTAGTAAACACTTTATAAACAAAGGGGCCATTAAGTCATAGGTGATGATTAGGTATTCTAGCATTACAAAATTTGAGAAAAAAATTAAGTGCCCCCCCAAAGCAATTTTCTGGCTACGGCACTGGCTCCCATAGTATGTATTTATGTGAAAATATTCCCAAAAATAGCACTAAAAACCTTAAATTAGCAAAATAGCAGTAAAAACTGTAAATATGCAAAAAATAGCAAAATAAAATTTCGTGAATGACATCAGAGAAGTGTGAAACATACTTGTATCTTACTTTGGATGTTCTAGGACGAACCAAGAAAAATATGCATTTGCTAGAACTTACGAGCCCTGGTCATAACTATTACCGTCTGAAGTTTCTCCATTTTTCATCAGTCACACTAAGACAAGAATGAAAAATTATTTATATAAATTGTATTGTAATTTTAAAATACAATTGACGCGGACTCACTGTTGTCCTCGGTGAGGTGGCCGGTCAAAAGAATTGTTACGGTACAATATATTTAAATTTAATAATCCAAAATAAAGCCACTTATATTTATAACAATAATAATGGTAATAATAATAAAAAAATGGTAATCACTTGATCGCACCAAATAAAATAACTAATAAAAAAAAAATGTAGGTGTAGTGGAAACACAATCGTTACGGTCTTAACAATCAAACAAAACGATGCACGTAATGTGACGGTCGGAACAGCACAGGCCGCCTTTCCGGTACGGTGAGTACGTTGTCACCGGTTTTCGGCAACGGTCCCCCCCCTCTGCCCGATATACGAGGTAGGTGAGGTTTTGCCGGGCCGTTATTGTCGTTGCTCCAGGTTGTGGCTGGGTAGAGAGCCGGCGCGGTCCGCGATAGTGGTGTACATGCTGTACCTCCACCTACCGCGGGACCGTGTCACAATGGCTTGTGATAGTGAACTATTGATAAGTCTAGTGGAAAAAAGACCATCAATATTTGACTACAATGACAAACATCATAGCAACAGTGGTTCAGGATATTTTTTTTCTGTTTTTTCTCTAACTCTTGTAGAGTGTACCACAAAACAAACTGCAACCTCTTCGTCAGATGGCATTTTGGTAACTGTTTGTGTATTTTTTTATATTTGTCTAATCTTGTATTGCCTTGACTTGACTAACTGATATGCGCATATATAAAGCAAATTGTTTTTAGTTGACTAAAACAAAAAATACTAATGCTACTTAACGCAGCTTTACTCTTTTGGTGTGCGGCCAGCTTAAGTTTCCGATTATGATATATTTTATCGGTTTTATTTTATTTTGGAATTCTATACGACTCTATAAATTGCCATACTATCAAAAGTCGCTCACGATCAATTTACGCGCTATAAATTATCCGCTATCCATTGACGGGACACCAAAATTTGTACTTACACTGACCTACCACAGTATTAAAAAAATTACGTATACAGAAATTATTATTTTTCTTTGAATACAGTACAATATTATTGAGAATCATAAAAAACCATTTAGAATTTACACATACACAGACCTTTCTCAATATTATACATTTATTCTTGTCGTATACAATACTTCTTAGAAAATGTACAAGTATATTTATATACTCGTATAAGTTAAATGGGGAATCGTTCATTCATATATGAAGTAACAATTCGGCTTTATACCAATATTCATTAGGTCCGTTACCCCAGTACCACCAAATTATATAAACAATTTCAAAATTATCCTATTGATTGTTATTTCATTTGTACAGATTTGTAATCGTGATTTGAACATTTGTACACCTCCCAAATTTCGAGAAAATCGATTTTTCCTTGGCGGTACTGGTGTAACCGTTATCCCAGTACCGCCATCGGCTTATATTGGTCCTATCGACTCCGGACTGGTACACACGATTGTTATTTCATTTGTACAGATTTGTAATCGTGATTTGAACATTTGTACACCTGCCAAAACTCGGGAAAATTCAATTTTTCCGTGGTGTTATAATTTGTAAAGAACTGAGGAATTCCAGCAATGATTGCCAGGTCAATATATTTTCTGAAGTTTTATAAATTCTGAGTGGAGCAATAAAATTATTGATTCTACAATTTTGTTTTATTTTATGGGTTTGTTTGTGTACACGATTCATAAAAGAAATATTGATATGATTTTTAATTTTTAAAAATGGTTTATAGTTAGTTTTATTAGGAGGGGAAATTATAAAAGTATTTATAAGATTGTTGAGAACGAAATTAAGGAAAAAGATAAATGCATAAAGTAACCACTTTTTGTTATTCATTTTCATTTTTGACTATATTAAAAATAAACTTTAAAAAAATGTAATTCTTTTTTGAGTATTAAACTGTATATATTAAAAATTCTACATCGAATGCCTGTTTTGTGTGTTGAATTGCTGTTTTTGTGTCGTCATAGGTTTCCCATTTCTCATTGCTTCGGAAAGCGCTGGCAGTATAGTGATCTGTAGCTGAACGTAGCCCTCGACGTTCACCATCATGAAAATTTATTATTCCTCTTAGGTAATACGTATTCGAAGAAGCTGTTAAGTACTTCTCTATATCAGATAGCTTTGTTATATTTATTTTTGCGAAGTTTTGTCTCACTAATGTTGCCGAGGTTTTCTCAACGTTTAACGTACTAGTTTATGCTTCTAAATCTAAAGATAATTTTATTATATATATTTTTGCATGAAAAGACACAAAAATAAAATTGATTATAAATGCTTTTAAGTATTTTATATTTATTTACCTTCAGGCAGTGTAATCAGCTCAACCAAAATATGTGTAGTAGGGTGAATAGAAGATTTCCTTTGATAACCACAGTAAACACATTTCTCTTCTGATTCTCGAAGGTATTCATACAACTCTTCCTGGATTGAAAACTCATCGTTGAATTTATTCAACAACAATATTGTAGAAGTTGTCTCAACATTTTTTACAGAACAAAATGTATTTTGACAATCGCTATTTTTGATGAATGATGGCATATCTGCCATTTATTTACTGGCCATTGATGCTGCTGTGTCAGTAGTATCAATGGATTTTAGCCCACCAACTAGAATTTTTATTTTATCACTAAAAAATTGTAAAAGTAATATTAAGCGTTCATAATAAATATCTTTAAAATCATTCTGTGAAATCATCTTTTATATCAATTTAGCAGTTCTGTTAGATGATGATTTATTGATAATCATGTTTTTAAATTTTAAACTATCGGCAGCTGATGTTGCTTGAAAATTGATAACATTGCATCTACCGAACAAGTGTTACTCAAAACCATTTTTCCTATTCCGGGAACCATAATCGCTTTATTACTAAAGTTATTTCCATTCCTTAATAGAAATATTGGAATGATTGACCCTTTTTTATTAAAATTAACATGCTCAAAACCTGATTGTGGAACAAGATATGAATGTGAAGATCTCTTTTTTTTTTATAACTGTTTTTTATTCCATACTTCTGTTGCATTATTTTTCGCTTTCTCCGATTTTTTTCTATCACAGTCCTTACATACTCTTTTCTGTCTATATTCTTCATTACTATCTGGTATTGAAACTGAACAACCGAAAGTATGAACAGATTTTTTGCAAAATATGCATTTATGTAATCCTTTAATATAATCTCCATCCCTACAAGTAATGCATGTTCTATTTTTTTTTAATTCTTTTTCAACGTTTTTGCTTTCTTCGATTTCTATATCAGATACATTTATATGTTTAGAGATCCTTATGATTTGATTTTCATCAAATTCATCACTCATATATTTTTGTTCAGTTCTTTGAATATCTTTAAATATATCATCATTATTTTTTTGAACAGAGTCTAGTTCATTTATAAATAAAATACTGTTGTCTTCTAATTCTCGAGTGTCACATTGTATTGATCTATGATAATTGACAGAATACTTATTAATAATTTTATCTTTTTCTGTTGATCGAGTGGCTTGAACAAAATTATTTTCATGTCCAATAGTTATATTGTGTATATCTGGATTATGGACTGATTCATTTTCAGTATATATACTATCTTCTCGGTTTTGATTATTCCCTTGTATCAAAAAATGGTCACCTTTATAATAAATTAACAATTTTTCCAAGAACGAGTCTATTCTTAAGGGTAAAGATTCATTTTTAAAAAGTCTATTCTTCAATTGATTGAAGTTTCCTTCTATCCTACTACTAGAAGCAGTCTTTGTTCCATATCCAAATTTATCCCTCATAATTCCAGACCAACATGGGAAAAATTTCATGGTATTTACTATACACGACTCTAAGCTCGGAAGAAATTGTGCATTGTCAAACTGGCCAATTATATCTTAAGTATTTGCTCTGGCTTTGTCCGCTATTAATTGAGCCCATTGTTTAAATGAATCTAAAGAAGTAGAACCTGTATCACTATCATTATAAAATTCATCATAATTTGTTTGTTGGTATTCACTATCGATCTGATCTAAAAATTCTAAATTATGTTTTTTATTTGAAATTAATTTTGAGAGGAATTTCTTTTTTTCGGAACATGGAGTATCAGCAACTGAATCATCTTCTGACAAAATTGGACCATCAAATTAACTTAAAATTATCGTAAAAATTGCTTCTAATATTTTCTCAGCTTCATAAATACAAGTGCAAAGTATAAGGAGTCCCACTCCCCTTATAATTAACTTTTTCATCCGGACAAACTTGGAGTCTTTCACTTCATTCCACTGGGAAATAAGATGTACAAAATGATTGACATCGTTTCTTACGAAACAGGTCGGAAGATCTTCTTCTTTTTTTAAAACAACAATTGAAAAACAAACTTTAAGATACTGCTCAAGAGATTTATACTGAGTAAATGCTTGAGTTAAAGCTGACATTAGGGCGAGTGACTGGTCACTTATAACGACTTTTGGGGATTTAACTTCACAACGTAGCCATCTGTTAAGCCATGTACTAATAGACAAGGTGTCATGTTGTTCAGAGAGCATGGACATAACAGTAAAGGTATGTTGTTCGATACACATAACACCTTCATATAAAAAAATTGGGCCACTATAAATATTTTCGTTTCTTTTAATTTTCTTTATACAGCCACCTGTAGCATCGAAATAAATCGTTATGATTTTTTCTTTTTTAGAATAGTCCTTATAAATTTGAAGCTGTAAGTTACTCCAAAAATGAACAAACGTTTTTTCATAACCAATGTCACGAATAGTGTTGTGAAAATCTCCTAGATATTTCATTTTACTCAAGGCAACCATTGGATCTGAATGAAGTCTATTACGAACTAATGCGTTTTGCAACTCTCAATGCTCCTAAGTTAGGTATTTGGGCAGGGACAACATCACCTAAAAGACATGATGGTTTCCAATACAACAAATCTGTATTCAACTTTTTGAAATATCATACATTTTGGTCAGTATAGCTAATTAAAATTCAATGAATATAAACAAAATATTTTTATAGACTTAGAGATATTATGAGTTTTAGGCAACTTTAGATATTTAAAAAAAAAATAAAAATATTATATAGATACCATGTAGTATGCACCTACATGATCTTTAAAATACTAATTTATTTATATGCTTCTGAAAAATAGTCATAGAGAAACAGTAACAAATGAATCCTAATTGTGTTTGAGAGAAAAGTTTTTTGAAAAATATATGGCTCTTTTATTTATCTTTTATTTTATTTTCTAAAAATGTATGGCTCTTTTATTGTATTTAAATTAAAAATAAGCTTCTTAAAATTTAAAAAATTCAAAATATTTTAAAAACACACTTATGTATACGATTTTGATAATATAAAAATTATAAAAAGTACAGTAACAGACATAATAAATTACCTTCTACCATAAGTACAGCGGCTTCCTCTCGAAAAAATACAGAAGGTTCAGTTTTTTTCATTATTGTATTCACAACTTTTTCTTTTCGTGATCCAATTAATCGCCGTTTATGGTAATGTTTTTTACGAAAATCTCCATGAAAACTGCACTTCATTATAACTCTAATTTCAAATACATATGAAAAATTATGATTTTTAGGTGTTTCACATATATTAAAAAATCACAAATAAATGATTGCATATGAAAATTGATCTGGGTGAAGATTGTCAACATATATTATCAATTATATTACATTTCATGTATTTAATAATTAAAGTAATTATTTATTATAATTCTATTTTTTTTATTACTCGTGGTATGATAGGTGAAATTTATGTTAAGTAGATAAATTTTATTTTATAAAGTTAATACCTTATTTCGTTCTATCTAACAAAAATTAAGACAAAGAATCAACAGAACGAAAATGAATTACGAAGTGAAAAACAAAAGAAAGAAAAAAAAATAGAGAGTGGATAAAAAAAAGTGGAGAACTACAAATAAAAATCAATATAACTCAGAAATTTGAAAAAGAATAACGAAACGAAGAAACAGAAATCAAAAATGTAAACTTAGAGATATGTATAGTAAATACCATGAAATTCTTCCAATATACGTCTAGAATTATGAGAGATAATTTTGGATATGGAACAGAGACTGCTTCTAGTAATAAAATAGAAGAAAACTTCAATCAATTAAGGATAGACTTAAACATTTTTGAAAATTAATCTTAACCCTTAAGGATTAATTCGTTCTTGGGAAAATGATTAATTTGTTACAAAGGTGACCATTTCAATCTAAGATGAATTGTATGAATACCTCCGAGAATCAGGAGGGAAATGTGTTTACTGTGGTTATCAAAGGAAATCTTATATTCGCCCTACTACACATATTTTGGTTAAGCTGATATAGAAGATGGATAGGCGTGACTAGTCAAAATGTGCGTGGGATCGTAATGAACATTACGATAAGACAGTGTGGTCAATAAGACATATATAATATATATATATATGTGTATATGTATATGTACGATAGGGATAAAACTCTATATGTGAAATCACACATCCGATGATTCACACGGGAAAAGGCACTACTAACCACATCCTGTGATAGACATAATCGAGATTAGGAATGAGAGATTCTCACAAGATCGGGGTATATAAGGAACCCGGGAACAGACCCATTTTCAGATGTGTTTTTAGTCTTGTTATGTATGCACCTTCACGCTACTTTATTTTATAATTATTTTGGACTTAGAATAATTTTTATATGTGAATTAAATATTGGACTTAGAATTATTTTAATAAAGTTATATTTAATAAAGTCTAGAGTTCATTATTTCATATTATTTAAATTATCTAACATTGATTGAGCAACTGTCACTTGAGGACTCTTCTCTCGTTGCACTGTCCGGTACTCCCATACCGGCACGCAACAATGGTTCGATCACGTATCGCATGTAAGACGCAAGACAAAGAGATCCTGAAGTAGACAGGTTTATGAGAGATGTCACAGACGATGAACTTTTTTTGACTTTGAATTACATGGATACTGAAATCAACCAACATCAAAACGGCTAAAGAATATTCGTATGAAAGCAGTTAACACCCCCGGAATGACTCTTTTGAAGTCGGCTTTTGAAGGTACGTGTAATAATTATTTTCAAAGAAATTTCAATGAGGATAATTTAAATTATAACCAGTTTCTATGCGAGACCAAACCTGAAGTGATAAATGTAATAAAAAAATTTCTTGAAAACGGCCCTGTAAAATTAATCTAAAATTAGAAGCAACTTACATTATACCCAACACGGAAATTATTGTAAATCGTGCCTTTAAAACCGCTTCAGTAGCTCTATATATGACATCACCATTGGAATCAATTTTGGAGACGGAATTTAATAAGTTGCTTTTGGAACATGAGTTATATGAGGGTAAGGGTTCCGGGTTTCGCACTATTACAAATTGACGGCTTGCTATTAAATATAAATAAATATAGACCCATTGGAGGCTCTTCATGTATACCACTGCCACCCGATGTAGAACGAAGAAAAGCCACTATTAACGTTGAAAATTTCAACGACGAAAATGTTTTCAATATAGTATTTTATCAAAGTACGTCAATACATCAAATCCGCGACGGTTGACGAATCATTATGACGATTTGAAAACTAAATTCAACTTCGAGGGCATACGATATCCAACTTCGTTGGGTGATGTAGAAAAGTTCGAAAAAATAATAAAAATGTGTCAATTAATGTATACGGCCTTAAGAAAAAAGAAAATTCGGAAAAAGAAAAAAACAGTAGCAAGTATATAGTAGTGCCGTACAAAGTATGCGATGAAGAAAAATCCGAACACTTCGACTTGTTACTATTCAACGATACGGATAAGCAGCACTACTGTCTAATTACTAATCTCTCAAGGTTGATAAGTTTTCAATTATCATCACGTGAAAAAGCTATCGTAGTTTGCAATCGGTGTTTAACAACATATGAAAAACATCCCACTCAACGGTTACCATGCGGAGAAGAGCGTCTAAGAGATCATCGTGAAAAATGCATGAAAAATAAGCCCACATTAATTTGCATGCCCAAACGAGGCGAAGTTTTAAAATTTAAAATTGGGGTAATACACTGAGACATCCATTGGTCATTTACGCCGACTTTGAATGTCTCCTTGTTAAATTTACATCCGCCGATGAAACGATGAAGTCAACCCGCATAACGCACGAACATGTGCCAATGAGTTTTTGTTTCTATGTCAAACCCAGTGATGATGTCCCAAAATGGTTATTAAACAAATATGATATACCTCTTACCCCGTGCGTATTTTTGGGCGATGAAAATAGTACAGATAATGAAGTATCCAAGAGGTTTGTAGATTCATTAGTAACCGTTTGTAGGAGAGCTGCAAAAATGTTTCAAACAAATGTTCCAATAAAAATGACAAATGAAGATTTAATTAACCATTCAATCGCCGAAAAGTCCGGATCGTGCCCTCTCTGTAAACAAAAATATAGTTCAAAAATACCCCCGTCAGAGATCATAATCTTTTCAATGGAAAATACATTCAAACTATTTGCAACAATTGTAATTTAAAGATAAAAATACCTAAATTTATACCATGTTATTTCCACAATTTATCAAACTATGATGGGCATTTTATCGTAACACAATTGGGCTTCGATGAAAAGTCAATAAATGTGATTCCTAATAGTGAAGAGAAGTATATTTCATTTTCTAAATCTATTTACAAAGATTTCACTATTAATTTTATTGACACATATCGATTTTTACCATCGAGATTGGAAAAGTTGGCCAACAATCTGTCAGGTAACAATAATTCAAGATTTAGGGAAACATCTAAAATATTTACTACAGACTGCATGGACTTGGTAACTCGTAAAGGAGTGTACCCTTATGAGTATATGGACTCATGGAGTAAGTTGGAAGAGAGGTGTCTCCCTAACATTCAAGATTTTTATAGTACACTTACCGAATCACACATTTCGAGTGATGATTACGAACATGCCATTCGCGTTTGGAAACATTTTAAAATTAATAATCTTGGTCAATATAGTATTTTATACATGAAAATTGACACCTTAATACTGACCGATATATTTGAAAATTTCCGGGACTTGTGTTTGACAACGTATGGATTAGACCCCTGTTATTACTATACAGCACCAGGTATGTCTTTCGACTGCATGCTTAAACACACAAATATCTCCATCGAATTATTGTACGATTGCGACATGTTGCTAATGTTTGAGCAAGGCATACGTGGAGGTCTAACCCAGGCTGTTAAGCGATACCACCAAATCTAACAACTATACTGTTCCGACGTATAACAGAAACCTACCAGACTCATGGATAGTATATTTAGATGCGACTAATCTGTAAGTAATTATTGTTTAAACCAAAACATTATGTTTAATTATTTTTTTTTATATCTAGTTATGGATGGGCAATGATGCAACCATTGATGCAATGA